>JAMQMW010001583.1:45486-187347 GCA_024115155.1 Thelonectria blattea
GCATATGTGTGGTGGTGTTTATCTGGTGTCCACGATATATCTCGTGTCTATGCTGGTGCTGTGGTGTCTATTCTGGTGTCTATTCTGGTGACTCTGTGCTATCTGTAAGCTGACCATGCACGGTCTGTATGATTGCAAAGACCCTCACTCCCTCCAAGTAAACAAAACCATCTCAATCAACAAGCATCCCTAGACTCCCAGCTCAGCCAAACCGCGAGCACAAACACAAATAGCGACAACCGTCTACGTAACCACGGCCAACCCATCCCCCGCCCTCCATTCTCGGCCGTTTTTTCTCTCTTGTGCGAATACACAACGCATTTCAGCACGGCAACGCCTCGACATCATATGATCACCAAAGATGCCCCTCACTCTCCGCCACTCCCGTCCCAATGCGCTTCCTCACCGACCGCAGCGCGGATCTGCCTCCGCGGGGGGGGTGGTCGATCTCAGGGCCGGCTTTTCTAGGTTGTCAAGTCTATTCCCTCACTCAATTCCCGAGGTCTTCCTTCCTCATGCCAGCATAAAGCCTGTGCATAAGCCGTACATCCTAGTTCTGCAGCCCTCCTCGACAGGGCCAACACGAGGCCTGCTCCACAGAGTAGGGCCTGGCTCCGGGCCCTCGCTCAAGCCTCCACGAGGGACGTGGTCTTGGTACAGGTCGACGTCGTGACATAATTCGACGGTTGGTAAAGTGCCTGCTGGGTGATGTGATTGGTGGCAGAGGCCAGAGTGAGCCCGTCAACACGTGATTCGCGATATTATTAGGCTTGGCCTTTTTGATGACGGTTGTTCAGCTGGGCTGGGCTGGGCTGGTCGGTGTCAAAGCAACCGTCTTCTTTCGTGGCAGTGAGCGTTGTTTACGGTTGAGTATGGTGTATATAAGAAGGGTGTTCTGCTTCGTTGAGGTGAATTTGTTCTACAGTCACATCAAGACACACAAAGCCTCACACAGTCACACTTACACCACCTTCAACACCACCTCACTCCATCAACAACTCAGCACCACTCTAAACACTCCTCAGTCCTCACCCTCAACACCACAAAGATGCACTTCTCCACCCTCCTCCTCTCGGCCCTGAGCCTCATCTCCCTCGCCCAAGCCACCCAAACCGCCCGCCCGGCCCTCAAAGACTCAACCATCTTCCGCTCCACCGAGACCTGCCCGTCGTGCCCCAACCAGAGCTGCTACGAGTGCACCCTCGGCCACAACGAGACCCTCCGCGTGCAAACCGGCGGCGTCGCCTACATCCGCAGCCTCATCGGCTTCCGCCTCCCCGTGCCCGCCACCTCGGTGAGCAAATGCACCGTGCAGTTCCCGGGCTTCGTGACGCTCCCGCAAAAGCCGCTAAACGTGACCGTCTCGCGCGCCATGTCGTCAAACTGGGACGAGGACACGGTTAATGGCGAGAACGCGCCCATCATGGGGGTTGTGTTCAACTCGGTCGAGGTGCCTGCCGAGAGCAACCTGCCTGCTATTGACGTCACGTTTGCGTGCAAGAGGGCTGCCAAGGATCGTCGCTTCTCCATCTTCTTGGGTGCTCAGTCGGGGAGCTTCGCCGTGTGGTCCAGGGACTCGGGCAATGGGAACCCGGCTATTCTGCACATCACCTACGACGAGTAAATGGTTGCAGGACGCAAGGGCCCATGGGCTGAAAAGGTTGTTGGGACAACGGGAATGAATGGGTTATGATCATGGGTTATGGCATGGGATCGTGCATGCGGAAAACGGAATCGCAAGCACGTGGACACTTCTTCTTCTTCGGCCGTGTTGGCCTCTTTTTTTTTTTGTAACGAACTTTTTTTTATGAGCTATATATAGAACACACCCCATGAAGTAAATAAAGATGATAATGACACTGCTGGACTCCCGTCGACGTGGATCGACTCACTGGTGACTGCCGTTGCTGGCACGGGCACTCAACACGCCACTCTCGCAGCGAATCGTCAGTGCCTGCCACGGCCTGGCCACTGCCAAGAGGCCATCCTTGTGTTGGATCGTGGATGCCTGGGAAGTTGACCAGGCGGGGTTAACTGGCCGGACGTGGTGCGTTTCTATCAGGATTTGGGTCGGGGAGGGTAAAGTGTAGGTGGTCTCGTAATGGGCTCGTTGATGATCAACTTGGGCCTTGGAACTTTGGCCTGGGCCTAGATTCTACCCTCGAACGATGGTGAGCAATTTAAATTGTTTTTCGGGCCTATTATACGGCTAGAAGGCAGAGTGTACTGGTTAGATGTCGCCGTACCTATGCTACTAGATATAAAGGGTTGGAACCTCGAAGTTGACGTCTATTACAAGACAATACCATCCAGTCTTCTTATTAGGTGGCAAAGCTAGTGTTGAGCTCATATGACTATGAAATGGTCGCAGAAGGGGAGCTCCGTAGGGCCCGCATCTTGCTTGTCTGGGGATATATATCACAGATGCGAAGGCGGCGTGAAAAAAGACAATCTCCTTTGAGTCTTTGTTTACTCGGGTGTGGTCTGTTTGATTGAGGGTCGCATTGAAAATGGTACAAGTTTGACGCATTAGGCAAGCAGTGTATGTCAGAGGAAGAGGTCAGGATGATAATCGAGTCAAACTCCTCAACTCGACTGTGAGACATGGAGGCATGGAGACAGCCTACTCGCGGACTGAGAAGATAAGGGGCAGCCCCACGGTTTTTGAACAATTCACCATGCACTTCACTGACTCAGCTACCACCGTTCCTATGGTTGATAATAAGTGCACCTGTTGGAGAAAACATAGGAAACTAGGAATCCTACGAAGGGGGGGCTTTGTGTGATGGCCTTGCTGCATCGTTTATCCCACATGAAAAGCCCAAGGGAAGCGGAGACATGACGAAGCGTCGAAGACCGAAATGTTTTGACAAAGGTAGAAACGAACAACGGTGGTATTAACCGTGGTTCCCCTGGAGAAGATGCCTTAGATTGTTGATGTGTAGGTATGCTCTCCCCATCCAAGAAATCTAGTATGAATCAAATTGCAAAGAGAAACAGAAAAGTCTGCTAGCAATGGTATCTATCTACACCCCAAAACTCCCAAACACGACTAAGAATGCTCCTTTTCTGGCGTCATATGATCCGTCGCCTCATCCGCACTATTAATCGTCATGCCCACCGTCACATCCCCTCCTCGATTCACAGGAGGTCCCGTGAAATTCTTGCGAGCATAAGCAAAGTACCAAACAACAGCAATAAAAGCAAAGCCGGCGAACACGACAGACGCGTAGTTCATGGTGCTCGGGTCGACGGGGAGCGAAACGGGCATGCAGAACAGCACCGTGGCTAGGACGATCCACACGATGCAGATGACGTTGACGACGACGCCCAGTTTGCCGAGAGGGTAGGGCGAGTTCTTGACGGCTTCGCGGCGACGAACCAGGTTGACGAGCACGGGGACGCCGTATGAAGTCGACAGGCAGATGGTGGCCACGCCGGTGAACGAGTTGAAGGCAGCCGAAGACCCAAAGTAGATGCAGCCCAGCACGCAGTCAACAGCCGTAGAGAGGAACAAGGCCCAGAGAGGCATGTCCAGACGGTGATTGACGCGGCTCCAAAGATGATACCCCGGGATGGCCTTATCGCGAGCAAACGCATAAGTGCACCTCGACGCGGCCGTCAAGGCGCCGATTCCGGCGAACATGAGGATTCCCAGGATGAGGAAGAGCAGGCCGAACCCGCCCGCGGCCGAACCAGTGACGGTCTTGAAGAGCGTGCCGATGGGCTGCGAGTTGGCCACGCTGAGGAGCATCTGCACGTCGGGGAGCACGAAGAGCAGCGGGACAAGGTAGATGACGCCCGTGATTCCGGCGGCGAGGACGGAGAGCACAATGGCGCGGGGGACTTCGCGCTCGGGGTTCTGGACTTCTTCGCACATGGCGGCCACCATGCCGTAGCCGGTGAGAGTGTAGGCGGCTGAATATATTAGTCAAACACTTGAGATATCAGGGGTTAAGAGGGACCTTACGCTGAAGCAAGCCGACAAAGAACGACCATCCGCTGGCCCAGCCGCTGGCAGACGCATCGTAGTGCGTGAAAACGAACTCGCCCGAGCGACGGTGGTCGGCCATGGTGAGCAGCGTGACGAGAATAATAATGACGCTCGCGCCGGTCCAGTAGATGCAGACCTTGTTGATGAGATCGAGGTACCGCGACCCAAACGCATTCACCAGAGCACACACAAGCATAACCGCCCAAAAACACAAAATAGTCTGCCACTCATTCGCCACAAAGTCCTCGTTGAAAATGGTAATAGCACTGAGGATCAACTGCGCGCCGGAAAAGTTAATAGACAAGGTCACCGTCCAGTTCCCAACCAGCGTCAGCCAGCCGTCGACGAAGCTCACGACGGGAGCATAGCGCGGGGTGCTCAGCATGGCGGACCAGTAGTACACGCCGCCGGCGGTCGGGAAGACGGCGCAGATCTCGGCGAGCGAGGCGGCGATGCACAGGGAGATGATGGACACGAGGACCCAGCCCCAGAGGATGGTGACGGACTGGCCGTTGGTGAGGGTGATGTACATTGTGGTGGAGAGGCCAAAGGGCACGGCCATGATGGCGAAGGAGAGGCCGAGGATGCTCATCATGCTGAGGTTGCGAGGGAGTTCGCCCTTGTAGCCCAGCCGGGCGAGGGCTTGGTCTGCCGAGTCGGAGGCGCCGTGTTCCACCGTCATGGCGGATGACTTGAGTTGGATGGAGGGGAAGAAGGAGGGAAGGGAAGAAAACGAGGGTTGAGATGGGTAGGTGAGAAGACTTCAATATCAGGACCAAATCGTGATAGACAAGGGGTTCCGACAGACAAGGGACTGGAACAGACAAGGGCACTCGCTCGCCAGCTCCAGCGCACAAACCAACTCGACCGAAGAGATAAAGCAGGAGGGAGAAATGAAGGTGCTCAATCTGATCTCGGAGTCATGACTGATCTGAGCTGAGAGGGTCTGCTGCGACAGGCGGCGAATGCGGAGGCCGGCGTTCCCCAGGATCTGTTCACTCGAACGGGCTAGATCATCCGAGGGCCCGCGAACGGAGCTGTTTTGCAGGAGACGGAAGGCTTTTTATGGAGGAGGAGACGAAACGAATCTTGGTGTTGCGTGGCTGATGTGTGCTGTTAGACTCGACTCGGAGAAGTGTAGGTAACACAGAGTCTCGACTCCCCGCGAGTCATTATATCCGCAAACAATCTTCCAGCGCCACCCCAAGAACGAAATCTTCAACTCAAAACCTTCCGAGTCATTCTCCAGGTTTCCGCACCCTCTTTGCCCTCTCTCCCCAATTCCAACCACCCCACAAGCCCGATAAGCATGGGCCGTCGTTCGATCCTTGTGCCCCTTCAGTCGTCGCATGTTCCCTTTCCCTCAGAAGCAAACAGGAATCTATTGGTCATATGCTCCACTGGTCCAGATACGCCTATTCCGGTGAGGGCTGATGCTGACGGGGGTGGGTGTTCGTTTGGGAGCTGCCTAAACGGGCTTGGATCTGCTCCGAGCATAATTGGCAGTTGAAAGGTTTCGCTTCGATAAACCTCACTCAACGCCGCGGCTACAACGGGTTGGTCGATAAACGGCTATCGTACTCAACCGTTCTCAATCCTTTGTCTCCCATGTTCCTCCTTTGTGACGGTGCGCTTCAAAGGTGGCTCTTCTCCGCTCGCTCGCGTGCCTACCCGCCTTGGCAGGGACGGAAACTCATCGTTCGCCGTCAGGTCTAACCATGCACGGTGACCTATGCTGAGTCGGTAGATGATGAAGAAGGACGGCAATCGATTTTAGAGCTGTTTTGGCTGCAGTCTCACGTGAGCTGTCAAACCGTTCGGTTCGGCCGTCTTGCAGCAGGGGGGGTTGGCCGGGATGGGAATGGGCATGAGCATGAGAACATGAGGGGAGATAACTCAGATAAGGGACACGGAGGAGGCGTGGAAATGGGCTGGAAATGGGATAGTTGACTCTGCAATCTATCAGTACGTATTATGAGTGTGGCCATCTTCATCAAGGGTCTGGGAAATAGCTACCCCTTGTCTAAGATCAACGTGGTCTTCCTCATTGCCGCCTCGGCTTTTGTACATCTATCCGGCTTGATTTCAGGCAAGATAACTACTATAACGCTGGACATGGTTATTCTTGAAACAGCTTCGACGTTGTGCTTGGAATACATAGGAAGTAACTTCATTACATGTCCCGGTTCCGCCACATATAGAGGCGCACTTGTCGAGCTTCGCATTAGGAAAGTTGGCATTTAATGTGGGAAATCACAAGTCGGCTATTCATCGAGCCGTCTTCAAGGAAACCTGCGTGGTTCTCCCTTAAAAAGCATCTTATTGCATGCATACCAATCTAAGATGATCACATCGGTCTCATCCAAATGTCGACAGTCTCCGTGGTCGAGGAGTTGACAACATGAACACGTACTTGAGTGTCCCACCACACACTCATTCCTTGAACCGCCCCTTCAAATCCCGCCGGCTGACAAAACAGCTCCTTGCCCTCATTCTATCGTACACACCAACAGAAAACATGAACTCATGCCTTCTGTCCCCTGCAGCCCTGCTACTCCATCCCCTCAGCACGAGTCACTCCCTCAACCGCCCTGTGATGTTGACCTCCGATGGGTGCACCGCATTCCGGGCATCTTGCCATCTCCATTGGCATGCCGCATTCTCCAATGGCAAACTAGTCAAAAAGTCAGTTCCGAATGCTCCTCGACGAGAGTACATGTAGGAAACCCACCGGATGTCCGTTGACACAGTTGTACCAGTGCCCCGAGTTGGTCGCAATGCCCCCTCGTCCACTGACCATGGCCGCCTTGATCGATGCAAGCTCCTCTGGCGTTACTTGTTCGTAACGAGGCCCTGTAAAGAGGCGAATCATCTCCTGTAGTCCCTCGCGTAATTCCCCGCTCTCTCCCAGCTCCTCGCACCGCTCCAAACCATGAGCAAGCAAATCACGAGCGGTATCGACACGGGCTTCGACAGATTGTAAACCCGGACTCCCAGCGGCAGCGTCCGTCGTCGCCAGGCCGGGATGGGTGCGATGGAGCCATGCATCCCACTGCACAATTTTCGCGAAGGCGAGCGTGGCCGCGATGACGATGCGTGGGAGGCTTGCTTTCTTGGCTTGTGTGATGAGGCTGTGACAGTCTTTCAGGAACAGTCTCGCAGACTTGTCTAGTTGTAGGTCAGGGCTTGTGACGAGTGGTTTCATGTTCCGGCCGAGACTCGAGTCGCAGAGACTAAATGTATCATGCAAGATGATTTCTCTCGCTTTGACGTGCAGCAATTCCGCCCCGAGCGTGATCTGGCAGTCGGCGTCTGGCATCGGAACCTTCAGCGCCTTCATTCTCTGCGAGAGGGAGAGATACAAGTCGTCCGATTGACGCGGTTCTTGCCTCATCAAGGCGATTGCATCTTGGAGTCTCTTCGTTGGCTGATGCTCGGCCATCATACACCGGCTGAGTCGCGACGCATCCATTCTGAGCTTGTTCGCGGCTGCATGTCTTATATTGAGCCATGCTGTCGTAATAAATCTTAGCCCATGGCCATCATCTCTGGATTTGAGATGGTCCTCGATTGGCCTGAGTCGAATTTCAAGCTTCTGCAGATCAACGCGCCCTCGGGTGAGAAATTGCTTGCAAGTCTCGTCCATGACAGCGCGGTTGATGACTCGATTATACCTCCTCGTCGCGAATTGTCGAATGGGTCGCTTGCAGTTTGGACACGACGGCACGGCGCTGGCGAGGGAGCCGGAGACGTTGCGCAGGCCGTCAAAGGTGCCGGTCTTGCTTCTCGTGTACACTTCATCCAGACCAACAAGTCCATCCAGTGTCTCGCAGGTGAAGAAGTGACCACATCCGAGAACGACAATAGGGCTCTCGTCAAGGTCGATCTCGGAATACGCTCTGAACTCGAGTAGGTCAACTCGAGCGTCTGCTTTGTGACCGCATTTCTGACACAGGTCAACGGGACACTCCTCGCCGCAAATGCCGGGACATTGGTGCCCGCATGGAAGAATTCGAGGACATCTCTCATCACACGGAAGTCGGTCGCATGGCGCCGCGCAAGGCATACCACAGGAACCTTGATGAGAACAGCTCCAAGTGCACTTCTCGATGCAAGGAGCGCATGCTTTGCTGCAGGACGAATCACAAGCCGAATGGGAACAGAGAATCTTCCAGACGTTAGTGTGTTATCCGTATTAGATCACGCAAAACTTGCCTCGCACTGCGCCTCACAGTTGCCACATGCGACTCCAGAGTGACACGGCTTCGCACACCTATGATTACAAGTCCCATGTGGACGATCACAAATCTTCCTGCACCTCGCGTGCTCATAAAATGTCTCATCATCCGTCGTTTCTTTTCGACACTTGCCGCAACAGCCCGGACAGACATGACCGCATTCGAGAATGGTAGTGCATGGCTCGGGACAGCCGAACGTGCTGGACGTGACGTCCTTGGAGCAGCCAGTTTGGATAACATGGCCACACCCGGGCACCGTCTTTTCGACCTTTGTGTCGCATCGGATTGTCGTTAAATCGCTCGTCTGGTAGCACATGAGGGTCTCCTTGACGTGTCCACAAGGAAGCACCACGTTGCAGACCTTGACCTTGCAGGGACCGCACTCTTCGCCGCAAAGCCTGGGACACCCGTGGTCACATGTTGTTCGTATGCGCGGGCAAGGCTGGCAGCACGCGAACCCATCGTGCATGATGGCTGAGTGACATCGGGACTGACACCGATGACCGCAAGGCTCAAGCCTACGCACGCAGGGGAGATTGCAACCACCCTCGGGGCTCTTCATCTCAAAGTCGCGAGGCTCGGAGCAGAGGATGGGCACGTCCGGATGACGAGGACAGCAGAGGGCCAGCTCCGTGCCGACGGCATTTGCGCGCGAGAGCTGGCCGTGGACGTCTACCCACATGGGGACGTGGAGATATGTCTCGGCGTTCCCGATCAAGTACATGCCATGCTGGGCACGGCTCAGAAGTACGTTGATGCGGTTCGTGGTGCGTAGGAAGCCGACCTTGCGCATCGAGTTGCTGCGGACCAGAGATACCACAATCACCTTCGCTTCTTCGCCCTGGAAGTTGTCGACCGTGGCAAGGCGCAGCGTCTGAAGGAGCTGCTTCTTTTCGATGGGCTTGTGACTCTGCTTGGGACCCTCCTTGTAGCCGTCCTCGAGCCCCTCGGCAGCCAAAGTTTCCGTGTCCCTGTCGCTGAGGCAAATCTCAAAATCTTTGCTGAGAGCTGCCTTGAGCCCGAGAAGCTGGCCGGCATAAGGAGTAAGAAGCGCAATGTCGGTACTGCTGTATTCTCCCTGACGGACCAGATGGCGTACGAGAGCGGTGGCCATTTCCACCTCCCACTGGTTGCTGTGTGACTTGACACGAGTGCCATCATTCTTGGAGTCTTCGTCGCAGCGATGATGCACGCCAGGGCATTCTCGACTCCCCTTCACCACCCAAGAGGTCGCCATGTTGCGGGACCTCTTCAAGTCTATGCCAGTCGAGCCAGTCGAGCCAGTCGAACCTGGCCATTGCAAGAAAGACGTCACGTCACACCTACGGGACTGCATTGTATTTCACTTCGCGGGTCATGGCTCTACGGTTCGAGAAAAGTCATCCAACAGCCGTTTAATTCTGGAAGATCTTCCACTGACGGTTGGAGACCTCTTGGAGATGAAGCTTGGCGACCACCCCCCCTTTCTTGCTTGCCTCTCGGCTTGCGGCACTGGCTAGGTCAAAGAGGATAGGTTTATCGACGAAAGCATCCATCTGATCAGTGCGTTCCAGATGGCGGGGTTCCGGCATGTAATTGGCACATTGTGGGAGGTTGAGGACGAATATTGTATGGATTTTGCGAGATATACGTATGAGGGGATGAGAGATAAGGGAATGACTGATGAATCCGTGTGCTATGGGCTTCACATGGCTACTCGAGCGCTGCGGGACCGTTGGCTTGGAGAGTCGGCTGGGCCAAGCCGCAAATCCTCAGGGACGGAATTGGGAAGGGATTTTGCAAGAGAGCAGGTGGATGGGGCGGGTACACAAGGGAAGTATGAGGGAGAGCTTCGGGTATCAAGAGATGTGCTTGTGTGTGATGATGATGATGATGAAAAGCTGGGACTGGCTCACTGGGTTCCTTATGTTCATTTCGGCGTGTAATTCTTGAATTGGGATTTTCTTTTTGCACCGCACCGGATATGACTGTACCTGTATTAATAAGGTAGCATCCATGCGAGCGTGTAAAGCTCCTGACGATCCGCAACTTGGGCCTGACTTAGCATCACTCAATGATCTCAGTGGCGGAGAGACTGTACGACAGGCTGGAAGTGTGCATCAAGTTGTGGAATGTCACGGAGCATCTGAACTACGAAATTAGTCGCCGCGGTCTTTAATACGACTCCTTCGAATTTTTTCCTCGTTTACTAGGTACGACAACGGCATCCCCCTTCCGCGGTAGCTGTCCTCTTCCACGGTTCGTTCCTCCATTGTGTCAACAAGTACAACATCGAACATCTGTCAGCGAGAACCTTGCATCCCAAAGGCGAATCAATCGTCGTCGAAAACGGTCAAAGTGCGGGTGAAACTCAAAGATCAGGGAAACGCCATCATGAAAACATGAATTGAAGAATGGTTGTGTCCAGTCGGTCAGGAATCGTTGATATCATCATGGGCTTTCCCGCTCGCCTGCATAAAGGTCAGCAAATGTCATCTGCAAACTGTTCAACCTGTCTCGAAGACTCTAGGCCATCTAAACGACGTGGTTATCATATCAGACTGACCTGTGCTATGGGTTCTGTTAAGCCTTGGCGTCCAGAAGGGCGCGAAGAGCAACCGTCACCTTGCCAAACCCTTGCTTCCATTCTGCTGCCTTCAGGCATTCCTTCAATCCGTCGCGGCTGAAGTTGGTTTTCGGGTAAGATACCATCAACTTCGCCGACGTCAACTGAGACCCAACTATCGCCTGTTTAAGACATGATGTCGTGACTGTCGGCCGCCCGGTAGATAAGAGTAACCTAATGATCGGTTCTGGGGTTCGTTCGAGGTGTTCATCTCTGACGTACTGCTCCAGACCATTCTGTAGAAGGTATTGTACCGCAGTTTTGTTGAATGACCTGACAGCAGTGTCCAGAATGGTTGAGGGCCTGAAGAACCCAGAATCGACGAAGGCCCTGACAATCTCAAGGCGACCGTTCAACATCGCATGGCTCATCGCTAGAAAGTCGGTGTCGTCTCGATCCCGCTGGTATTGCAGCATTAGGCTCACCATGTCCGTTCTTCCAGCATCTACTGCTGCCCATAGTGGCCACATTTGAGCCTGATTCTTGAGATTGCTAGCCCAAATTGCGCCCCGTGACAACAGCAACCGACACATATCGATGTGCCCGTTGCGTACCGCAAGGATCAAGGGGGTTATAGCTCCGTTCGGCTTCGTTGTCCGGTTGACGTCTTCGCCAGAATCGAGAGCCCTCCTCACAGCTTCCAGATCCCCGGTTTCTGCACCCGAAAAGATGGTGGCTCCTGTCTGCTGGCGTGTCGTTGGGAAGAGTGGCTGCTTTTCCTTCTCGGGGTGTTGGTTTCGCATGTGCTGCTTCAGATTCGACTGTGTGGCGAAACCGAGTTTGGCTGCGAAGCAGCCATCCGAAGGGCAACAGAAGGGAAGTTCGTGGCGGTCGACATGTTCTTTGAGTTCCTCAGAAGTTCTTAGATCCCCAGTGAAAAGTTGACACCAAGGTTTTGGGCACTTCTTCACGTTCAGTCGCCCGTATAGGCTAGCCACAATCTCCCGTTCTTCAGGAGTGAGATGCTCGTCTCCGAGATTTGCAATCTGTTGACGGATCACAAGAGTTGGAAATTCGAGGTTGAGCTGCGAGTTTCTTTGCCGCCCTGCCTCTGGGAGGCTCTTGATTGTTTCAATCACCTGGGAGTTTCCTGAGATGTCGTTGCGCAAGTTCACTGCACTTTCGATTTGATATCGGTTGAGGAACAGCCGGGTAGATTCTCCAAGGACGACGGAATCGGTGGCAGCAGGAGATTCAACGCAATGTCGGAGATGGTCGAACCAATACTGTGCAGCGTAGTCTTGGAAGGAGTAGCAGCCTTGTTTCGCATACTGCAGGATATCTTTCGGATCAACCCCCACACGAAACGGTTCCGAGCTGAGATACTGCGTGCAGAAGATTGAGAGTTTTTTATTCTCAAGGTAGGCGTCGAAGAAGTCTCTGTCGCAAAGATACCTATACTCCGGTTGGTTATCAGTCCCATACGTAGGTCTCAGTTGTCAACTACAAGGTACTGACCTGCGGGCTGTGTCGTGGACTATCTCAATGATGTCTTCGCTTCTCGTTGTGCACGCGCCCACCTGATGTGCGTCAACAAGGGCTCCGCAAAGCTCCTTGCAATCGACCTGTAAGAACCTGCTGTAGTCGACCTCGCCGTTCTCTGGGTGGATGCAGAAGAATGCTTGGATCTCCCGCCAACGTAAGGGGCGTTTCGCGCAAAGAACCAGCCTCAAGACTGTGAGAGCGTCTTCGCGTGCTGCAGTCGATGGCTCTTCGATGACACGGGCAATCACTCGATCGTATCTATATTTAAATGGACAGTCAGCTCTTCTGAAAAATGAATGTGAATAGATATCGGTCGCAACTTACGCAGCCTCAAGTCCCCGCGGAAACGTCCCAGGTTGGAGCTCTTGGTTCAGTCTCCAAATCGATGTTTGGCGAGAGAGATTCTCCAAAACAACGTGGGCATACAAAAACATACCTATGAATCATTAGCCATTATCTCGCGTCTGGGTGCACGGGTCGAGGCCCAAGACTAAGTTACCTTTTGCTTCGTTGGTGACCAGATCGAGGATTCTGCCTTCCAGCTTAGGATCAATCTTGAACTTCATCCTTGGTTTTTTTCGCTGTAGAAATGCCCGGCACCATCGAGAGATATCCTGGTGATGCTTCTCTGAGGACTCAAGGGTTATGGACGGTCGCTCTGCAAGCAGATTGTCCAAAATACCGTCTCGTTGGCCGGAGAAGATCAGCCGGAGGCGGGTATCAGTGGTTTTCAAGCCCTGATCAACAAGTGAGAGTAGCCATTCGACGGTTTGCTCCGTTTCATCCCGATCGCATGCATCCAGGCCGTCGAGTATCAGGAACACGGTTTCGTAGCTCTCAATGAGCTCCTTGACATGGTTTTCGAGACTCCTTGTAGATCGCAGGCTTTCTTCTGGGGCGCATGAAAGCTCATTGTAGAACTGCTTGGGCATGGCAATTCCCCGGTCAAGGAGCTGTGCCAAGAGAGCACGCAACAGATCGTTGTGGTTCTTCTTGCCCTCCTGACCGTGCCTGAAGTAGAAATACGCCATCGCAGATCTCGGGGCATTCCCTTCGGCTTTCATGTCATCGAGGAATTTGTCGATGATGGTTGACATCAAAATTGTTTTCCCTACAGTTAAGGTTAAGGATGTACATTCAGTGCAGGTATGTAGGACTGCTCACCAGCTCCCGGGATACCATTCACATAGAGCACTGCATGCTCCAGAGAAGTCTTATCAGACCATGACAAGAACTCGGGGTTTTTGAAGATCCATTGGCTTGAAAAGTCGCCATGCCGGTGCCTGATATTGGTGTAGATGACTTGATCCATTTGGTAGTCCACAACGCACAGCCGTTGTTTCACCCGGATCATGTTCGACTCATGTTTATGGAGGGCCATCTCTGTCGCTTGGCGAGTCTGCTCCTCGTACACCTTCTCGATCTCCTCGCGAGCTGATTGGATCTCGTAAAGGGAGGCTGAAGTCTTCTCGCTCTCAAGTAGCTGCCTGCGGCTCATGAGGCTTTGAAGAATCGAGCCGAACCTCGTGTCGAACGTCTTCCATGTGGCGTGAAGAAAGTTTTTCCACCCTAATAGCATTCGGTTAGAATCAAGAAGTTATTAGTTGGACTTCTGATATTGACTCACTGCCCCGATTGAAGACTGCCAGCGCCTCCATGTGGAACCGAAGAATATCTGAGTAGTAGTCTTCCAACACTGCAGCCAAGGTCGGATGCCTCTCAAATGTGGTTCGGTAGGCCATGAGACCAGGGATTGCATCTGCAATTTGAGCGTAAGCGTCGAGCAGCTTGCCAAACGCGTCGACATGGGCTTTTGCGATCTAAAGCAAACAAATTGGTCAGTCGTGCTTAGAGCGAAAGAGGTAGTTGTAACAAACGTTTAAAACCAACTTCATCGGTCCCTAGGTATGATGGTCAGCAATTTGATGAGAAAAAGATATTGCCATCGCGATGGGCTCACCCAAATAAAGCACACAAATTCATGCGCGTTGACGAAGATATCAATCACCTTGCCCAACTGATCCATTGCTTCAATGAAGGCACCCAATTGTCGCATGTTCCGAAGCCTGCCATCTCGACCTCCTCCCCGCTGTATGTCTTGAATGGTAGTTCTGAGGTCACCCAACGTGCAAATGGAGAAGTCACTCAAAACGGGCGGGGAAAGGGACTGTTTGAAGGCACTTAGCGCGCGATTGAAGCTGTCTGGGTTCGGGCCGGCCATCGCTGCCGAGTCTCTGAGATTGAGTTGAAGTATTGTGTCCGAAAGTAGCGTTGTCAATGCCAATAAAGAAGATCTGATAGAACGTCGGTTGAGGAGTTGAGATGAAACGGAATGTCGAAAGTGCTCCCCTTTCTCGATGGGGCGGCAGTGGTAGAAAGGTGGCGGATGAAGCAGGCGAGATAGGTTGTTTTTATCTGCAGCCTGCCTCGGTGGCCTTGTTCCGAAGTTGGAACGGCGATTCTGCGAGTAGATAATAATAGCTCCTGATGATTACGAATCCTACGCCAGGAATATAACAACCAACCGCATACTCTTAATGATGTTCACGCCATTGAACCGTTGATCAAGAGCTCCCCATAAGCGCCAGGATCATCTGAACGTACGATCGATCAGGCCAACCTAACAGTCGCCAATCGGGTCCCTGTCATCGAACCGCAATGAAACTCTTCCGTCGAGGGGCAGGCCAGAAGAGGGGTCACTGTTGGGAATCCGGTATGTGACGAAAGACCTCGTTGGTCAGGTAAGGCGGCAATATTAAGATGAACAAAAGCGAGGACTAAGAGGCACCAGAACATTGTCAACTTGAGGTTCCTGCAGAGGATGCACCTGATTACGATTGACGTTGGTAGGGACAACAACGTCAATGAGAAGCTGGAGGCATGCACTGTGTAGCGTTTATTATTTCTTTTACGATTTCGCTGGTCTAATGGAAGTAGGCCTTCACAACCGTCATCGACATGGGATCTATGGGGGATAGAAATTGTTAAGGCATGGATAGAAGAGTTTGGGAGGGCTGGCAGCTTCAAATGCACCTTGGCTTGCGCAGATGGAATATAGTCATCGGAGACTTAAATCAATACAAGACGAATCAATTGATGGCCTTGACTCTAGCCTAGGTATCATTCACACAATCTCGCGTCAGAGAATGTCCGCAGGCTTAACTATAACCCAGTTCTTGTCCGCCGTCACCGGTAGACCTTCCTTCTTCTGCCCCTTGGCATTCGACACCATCATGGCCTTAATCTGCGTCAAGTAAGAATCCTTGCGGTCGATCCACAGATGGATTCCCCCCCGCGAAACATCCACGCCCTGGAATAGCATGTACCCATCGCTGTCGGGCGTGTCTCCTCCGACCAGAACCGGCTTGTTCCACATGTCAATGTATGTGAGAATGGCCGCCCACTTGCCCGACATCCACGTGGCGGGCGTCCAGAGATAGGGCGTCATGACCAGGTCGAGGTTCGCCTGCTCGTCGTACTCGCCGTCCTCGATTTGCTTCCGCGACGTGGTGAGCGTGCCGCTCGAGTCGTTCATGAACAGGCTCACGCCGATGACGTTCTCGGGCTTGACGTTGTATCCGTACTTGGGGTCCGAGGCCACCATGCGCACGAGTTCTTCGGAGGCAGCGCTGACAACGTAGACTTCGATGCCGTTGTTCATGAGACGGTTATACAGCTCGACCTGGCCGGTGAAGATTGTCGGCGGGCTGACTTCCGTCTCGGTCACCACGTCGCCGTCGTAGTATGTAGTCGGGACGGTCGTGTTGAGCGCCATGAGCTCATCAACGTAGCCCTTCAGCTCGCTCAGGGGGAACCCGCTGAAGATCTGCGCCGACCACGGGTAACACACCAGGTCGTCAATCTCGCACAGGCGGCTGTAGTACGAGTACAGGCTCTCCGTGTAAGTGGCCGTGTCCTTGAAGGGGATCAGCTTGAGGGTCGGGTCCATGGTGTCGCGGGTCAGGACGCCCTTGTTCTCGAGGAACGGGATCAGGGACTCTTCCAGGTCGAACCGGTAGCTGGTGTTGTCCATGTCGAAGCACGCGTACCGCTTGCTGTTGGCGTTGCGGAGGATCATTTCGTTGAGGGCTTTGGCTGCCTTGGCCGGCCAGTGGGTGAGTTCGGGGCCGGCGAGCTTCTTGGTGGCGGCCGCGTTGGAGCCATCGAACGAGGCGAAGAGGAAGAGGGCCGTGGTGATGCTGATTGTCTTCATCTTTGCGGTTGTCGTCAATTGGCTTGGGGTGAGGGCTGATGGCGATCTTAGACGAAGCGGATCACAGCTGACAGACGAGTTGCGGAAGTAAAGAGGCGACAATGATTCCTCACCATGACCTGGAGGAGCTGAAGAAACAAAGTCGCAATCTCTGCTCCTCGGCCCAGCTATATGTATCCGCGTTCCTGAACTTATCGTTCCAAAGCAGTAATGATCCTCCTCGTATGAACACCATCACCAGGGACCCTGAACGTCCGTGACCTTGTTGGCAGCGGGGCCTCATTTTCACGATAGGCTTCGATGCTAGTCCATTAGGGGCAAACCATAACGAGGACTGATTCGGTGTGAAGCTCGCACAAAGGGCTTTGTGTGAGACATTTTGAAGGCGGGGTTAGGCATCACCGTGAACCCCTCCTCGTGATGGAAACAGGGGTTCACCTCCACTCAGAAGAACGACATACCGACGCAAAACACGCTCACTATCGAATGTCTTTACAAATGCCGCGAACTGTTCCTCAAAGCGGCATCACGGTCCCCGCTGCATCCCCCACCCGAAACCGCGTGGAATGACGTCGCGGTATCTTTCAAGAAACGGAGAATCCATGGCCGAGCAGGGGTTCGTCATGAGAACTACCGGCCCCAACTGCTTCTTTTGGACTTGCCGAGAGTCTGAGCGAGGGGGACCTGCCTGTCACGGTTCGTTTATTATGCCTCATGTAAATGATTTTTTAATCCCAAAGACAGGGGTTGGGAAAACATGCACAAGGAGTCGCCGACGGTCCGCGCAAGGCCAAGGAGAGTTGCCGCGCGAGGGAAGTGCTGGGATGGCCGGCAAGATGAGGTAAGGTTCTGGCGGATATAGATTCTTCCTATCAGACGAGATTGCTTGAAGAGCCGTGGATATTTATACTGACCTGGAAGCGCCTCGTAGGAAGTTTTCGCCTGATAGGGTATGCATAACGGTCAAGCCAAGCCAGAGATATTACCAAGTTCGCTCGCCTAAACCCCATCTTTTATCTTTCTTACGAAGCACCAAGCAATCGCGTTCGTTCCTCCGAATCGTGGTTAACCCATCATAGGCTCATAGTGCCAATCGTGACGTCGTTCCGTGCTGCCCAAGGATCGTTCCCACTGTGCGCCGTGGCTCGAAGAGTGCAAAATCCCCCCGCACATAGTCACGATGTGATGTAGATGACTCAGCGGCACGCGGTCAGTAATACTTTTATGACAAGGTATTCGATTGGATGCTCAGACTAACAAGCGAGGAAGACAGGGATCGCAGGCCCGTGGTGGGTTTGCGTGTCCGTGTATACGGTATGTACGGAATCGGCGGGAGGCGGTGTGAGGAGTAGGAAACGACCTCTCGTTCTAAATTAAAGAGCTTCAAGTCAAAGAAATTAATTTGAGTTGACCAAGAGTTGAGATCTGGATACGCAGCAACCTGGCCAGCAGACTGAGATATATGTGAACGAACAGAGAGAATAACTACCTAGTTATCCAATAATGTTGACAAAGTTTCATGGAATTCAAATGTATTGTAATTCACCTGGGAGTTGTAGCTGAGCACAATTACCGGTTACATATGGCCTACCTATGGATGTGAATAAGTAAGGAGGGTAAGGAAGCAGCAACGGAATGACATCTATGTTGTAGGAGCGAGACCGTCGACATATCAAAGACTATCTGGACCGACCATCACATGATTTGAATGGGGCCGAGGTTAAGTTAGTGTTGTCTGTGTAATAGTGTCTCGGGCCTGTCTTAAAATGACCTTTCTTTAATACGGCTTCAATTCTTGTTCAATTTTCGTGACGCCGGTATCAAAATTCACCACTGCTACTTTAGACGCGACAGTCAAACTCGCCAGTGCTCGCTAATGGCCGTTTGTGTAGAACACTACATCCCAATGGTTACCCTCGTCCTAAACAGCGTGTTAGTCTCAATCATAAGCGAGTATGCAACCACTTACACAGTAGATATTCCCAGAGGCCGCCTTCCACTGAGGGTACCCATCCCCCCGATTCCCAATCTTCGTGAACGTGTTGGTCACGTACGAGTTTATACCCGAAGCCTTTGCAAAGTCCAACTTGTACCCGTTGCCATGCGAGTACGTCCCACTGGCATGGCCGGTCTCGGTGCCGCCAGTGATGGTGAGACTGCACCCGCACGCCTTCTTCAGGGTGATTGCGCCCTCGACGGTGTTTTCTCTAATGCCGTCGTACGATGTGCAGGTTGATTTACTCTTGTCCGTGCAGCCACCGCTGGATCGGGCGTAGATGCCGGCGGCTTCGAGGCGGGATTGAGCCTGCGCTTGGGTGAGCGCGGTGACGTTGGCGGCGGAGAAGAGGGCGACGAGGAGACCGGAGAACTAGGCGTGGTTAGTTTGCTGGTACCTAATAGTGGATGGAGTCGGCAATTCACCTTCATGATGGCGTTTCACTTGATATTTAGTGTGGTGACTGGTGGTGACTGGTAATACAAGGGCAACTCGACGGGACTTCAGCTCGATTTATATGCCGGGAAACGAAACACGATGCCAAGACGGATCGACCTGCATTCTCGAACTTCCCGTTTCGATCCGCGACGGGCCGTAAGACGGACGAATCTTAAGCATAACCTGAGGCGTCACGCGTTTGAGCTAAATGTACGAACATTACCTGGGGCTTCACCGTCACCGTGCGTCATGCAAACGAAAACATTGACCGAGACGGCTTGAATAGGCAGGACGAAAGGGACAACGAGGCGATTTCTAACATGATCAACATTCGGGATACGAAAAACCAGGGATGATGACGTTGTGTTTCTTTCAGCTCGGCTGTCGATCCCGAGGGTTGACATGCATGCGCGTGGGGACGGGATTGAAACAGTGTGAGGGTGGCTTCATGTTTACGAGACGTCACGTCGTTTCCTTTCATTTTCATCGACCTGAATGCAGTCAATTGTTTACAATGAGGGAATACGGACTGTAATGATGAACTTTGGGGTGTAGATTTGCTGTCCATTCGCCAGACATTATAGCAATAGGGTAACCAGTTGCCCCACGCCAGTGGCCACATCTCCATGCCATTCAGTCCGTCCAGGGAGGGGCTTTCCGGATGAATGACTAGATGATTCGAGGTTTGCATAGACAAGTGCTCGGATTTCCGATGGGGGTCATTTTTCAGAGATGGGGGAGAAATTGGTGTTCAGGAGGCGAGTTTGGGCGATGAAATTCCGTTGAAGTATCTTTCTTGTAGTCGTTCATGTTGTTTTTCACGACTGCCGAGAACCGCTCTCTTGCGGCCATCATATTCAATTACTATGAAGCTGAGCTGTGCAACGTGTTTTAGACCGTTGGAAGAAAAGATGAACAAAACATGCCCGAAAAAAGATTAATCCAGGTTCTTCTCATTGCAACTACCGTATGTGTGGCCTGATCCATCAGAGTGTTCCCGCGAACTAACACGAGAGGCCGGGGATCGACGGGGCTGACGGGAACCAGCACAGAACTCCCGGGGACGGGGGATTAGCCCCGGGGCATCAGCAGCCAAGAATGACTCAATCGTAGCACGAGAGGGACCAAACCCGGCGCAAGGCCTCTGCCTACCTACCTACGCATCGCTCAACGCGGGAGTTAAACGGGAAATTGGACCTTTGCCCGGAGTCACGGCCGTGGACTTCACGGGGTGGATCCCGGGGTGAATGTGTCCCAGCCAATGGGAGTAAATCTTCGGTGTGCGAAATGGACTCCACTCCGGGGTGTTATTGAAGAAGTGTGAGAAACGAAGAGTTAAAAGATTCATCATGGCCCTTGAAAGTTGGATAGAGAGACTCTTCAGCCTTGTCCTAACTGGTATTTACTTCTAGGAAGTTGCTTCAAACCGAAACCTCTTTGCTTTTCGCTGCTGTGTTGGACACCCTCAAGTCAACTCTCCCGAAGAGCTTCATTGGCCCACAGCTTTAACCACCAGCCAACATGTCGAGCACAAGCGCAGAAACCAGCCAAAAAGGCTCCGAAATTGTACAAACCGACAATACCAAACCCGATCAAGGCCGACCTCCCATTCCCCCGGCTCCCGACTACCCGACCGGCATCACCTTTGGCCTGACGCTCTTCGCCCTCTTCATCTCGCTCTTCTGCGTCGCCCTGGACAGCACCATCATCGCCACGGCCATCCCGCGCATCACGGACAAGTTTCACGCTCTGCAGGATGTGGGCTGGTATGGGTCGTCGTACCTGCTTACCAAGTGCGGTGAGTTCAATCTACTGCTGGAAGTGTGTCGTTGGGGTTGCTAATGCTGACGCTCGAACAGCTTTTCAACTACCGTTTGGAAAGGCATTTCGTTTCTTTAGTCTTAAGTGGACGTTTCTGGCAGCCTTGTTCATCTTCGAAGTCGGTTCCGTCCTCTGTGCTGCGGCCACATCCTCGGGCATGCTCATCGTCGGTGTAAGTCCACTCCCCTCACCTAACCCAACCTCACGAGGACTATCCTCAATGATCGTCCCGAATACCACGACAATGACTAACAGGCACCCCCCAGCGCACAATCGCCGGCATAGGCTGCGCGGGCATCTCCAGCGGCGGCCTCATCATCATCGCCAACATCACGCCCATGGAGAAGCGCCCCGTGTACCAGAGCCTGTACGGCGGCATCTTCGGCATCGCGTCCGTCGTGGGCCCGTTGGTTGGCGGCGCCTTCACCGATAAAGTCTCGTGGCGCTGGTGCTTCTACATCAACCTCCCGCTGGGCGCCGTCTCGGCCGTCTTCATCGTCTTTGCGCTGAGGTTGCCGCCCAAGCCGAACGCGCTCAAGGAGCAGGGCGTTTTGAGGCTGTTTTGGAATTTGGATCCGGTTGGGTTTGTGTTGTTTGTGCCGAGTATTATTTGTCTTTTGTTTACTCTCCAGGTACGTATGATTCGATGATGGTCTCCTGTTCTTGTCTAACAGATGCAGTGGGGAGGTACGACATACACTTGGAACAGCGGCCAGATCATCGCGCTCTTTGTAGTCTTCGGCGTAACTCTCATCGCCTTCGTCGTCAGCCAGGCCTGGCTCGGCGAGTCAGGAACCGGTAAGTCTCCCATGAACATCTCTCGCGTCGTTGACTGACACCCCCAGTCCCCCCTCGCATCGCCAAACAGCGCACCATCTTCGCCTCTTCCCTCTTCACCTTCTGCCTCGCTGGCACTTTCTTCCTCCTCAGCTACTTCATCCCCATCTACTTCCAAGCCGTCAAGGGCAAGTCGGCCCTGGATTCCGGCATCGACACCATCCCGCTGATCCTCCCCAACGTGATTGGCATCCTCTTTGCCGGCTTCGGCACCGCAAAGATCGGATACTATGTGCCCTTCATCTACCTCGCCGTGCTCATCGCCCCTGTCGGCGCCGGCCTCCTGACCACGCTCAAGCCCACCACGAGCACCGCTAAATGGATCGGCTACCAGATTCTCTTTGGGTTTGGTTCTGGCTGCGGCTTTCAGCTGCCGCAGGTGGCCGCCCAGGTGGTGCTCCCGCCGCGCGATATCCCCATTGGCATTTCCGTGTCCATGCTGTTCCAGGGCCTGGGTGGCGCCGTGCTCATCAGCGCTGCTAACAACGTTCTGAATGCGAAGCTGCTCACGTACGTCGACGCCCTCGGCATCCCTGGGGTGAGTGGCATGGACGTGATTAACGCCGGCGCAACGGGCTTCCGCGATGTCGTTCCCGCTGAGAATGTCGGCGATGTAATCGATGTCTATAACCGTGCCCTTCGCAAGGCATTTCAGATTGCGCCGATCATGGCGTGCTTGAGTGCGCTTCCGGCCGTCTTGCTGGAGTGGAAGAGCGTTAAGAAGGGTCCCGGTTCCGGGCCCGCCAAGACAATTGCAAAGGGAGAGTCGCCTGCTGGAAGCGATGCAGAGAAGGGCTCCAATTAGAGCGTCTCTTGATGATCCGATCATCATTTGTACAAGTTATGTATGTAGAGTTGTAGGGCTTTGGCCTTGAGAGCATTGCGGGCTCGTTGTACGATAGAGACTTTTCATTCCTCATGTCATTCGAGAACTGAAGTGGTAGTCTTTCAAAAACGGGCTGTAATTGCGTGAAGTCGGAGCCGTCTCGTGCTGGGCCTCGCTGGTGGGCGTGAAGCGATCGTGGCCCTCGTCATGGCCAGCGAGTGCCGTCGTCGTCGAGCGGGTGGAGAGAAACGACGCCCTGGAGCGCAAGTCCTCGTCGCGGGTCAGCAACTCCGACGTAGCCGAGCGGCCGAAGCGGCCTGGTAGATGTATGACTGGATGCTGCCGTTGGAGAATAAAAGCTGCTAGGTAAAGAAGGCGCGGATTTGCGGGTTCAATACATGTAGTCTCCAACCTTCGGGCCACCCAAACCTGACTGCTGATGAAATCTCATCAGAGCGGGCGCGATTGCACCCGCGTGTGGAAACCACCAAGTCAACACGTCAACGTTAGAGAATTGCTATACAAGCCTTAGATACTACCAAGATTCTCATCTAGCACCGACAGGCCGGACCTCGCCGTCCCCACGATGCGTCCATGCTCGGTCCGGAGCCAGGCGCCGAGACTCGTAAACAAGCTGGCATCGACCGCGGAGCTGAACTCTCCCGCGGCCGGACACGCATCGCCATGGTGCACGCCGGGCGTGGCCGTACCGAGCGCGATGAAGGCGTCGATGAGATCGCCTACGCGTCTCAGTTCGGCCAGAATGAGGCAGTGAGAAAGCGCGGTTTGGAGGTTATCGTCGTCGCTCTGGAATGTCCCGACAGTCACTGGCGTCGGCAGGACCGAGACGTTGCTGTCGTCGACTCCCGCTTTGAGCGCCGGGCTGCTCGACGCCAAAGACGAAGCCTCTTGTGAGACGGCCTGCTGATACCATAGCAGCACACGCGAAACAATGGACGAGTAGAGCATGGCTGTGTGCGGCGACAGCGCGCAGGGACACTTGAGAAGGCGTGCCAGCCGCGCCACCACGTCGCGATTCCTCGTCAAGACGGACCCAAGATCTAGCGTACGAGCCGGTACGCCGTCGCTGACGGGCGCCGAAGGATTCGCGCAGTACAATCGCCGCATCACGTCTTTGGCCTCGCGCGTACAGTGCGGTCGACCAGCTACAGCCTCTGCCGCCGCCGTTGAGGGTGCCGTTGTCGCCGTTGTTGAGCTCCGTCCGCCGTCGGACGCGCTACCGAGACTGTCGAAGGCGAACCAGTCCGGGGCGGGGAAGGGAGAGTCGACGGCCATTGCACCGGGCAGGCCCAGCATGAAGTCGACGCCCTCGGGTTCTGGGACGGCCAGGTCGAGCATGTCACCGCTGCCGAGCAAGGTGGCCTCGGAGACGGCGGGACGTGGGGGAAGCGGTGATGGCGCGGCAGTCGCCGGGCGTCTCCGTGGAGGTTTGCCGGCTTTGCGGGAGATGCCGTAGATGCAGACCAGTCCTTGGGCGAGGCATCGCGTGCAGGCGGGTTGACCGCGATCACATCTGGTCTGGAGAGTATTAGTCTTTTTTGTCCGCTCCTTCACCGTGCAGTCGATGCTTCTTCGTTTTCACCTTTGCTTGCCCACAGGCGTTGCAGCTCGATCGGAGCTTCAATTGTGAAGTGTGCGACTGGGGCGTGAGCGACATGTCGATTGCTGGAAGCCGCAACCTTCAAGTTATTCCGCCGAGTTTCATGACATTATTGGTCGTGCCTGCCTGGGATTTTTTATCGCGTGTGCCGTTTACCCGAGCACGCGCGAAGAGGCAGGAACGAAGGAACGACCTTAGTCAGCTCTGAATTATTTCTCCCCAGCAACCAACACTTCCTCGTCGCCAATAAGTCCATCAACCAACACCCAGGTAATGGCTCGCCATCTCATACCTCACAGTCATCCGAATTTCGATCCGAGTGCACCGGAAATCGCGTTGCGACGTCGCTCGACACCAGCCACTTACCTGCACTCGTTGCACCGTAGCCACTGCTGCAAGCCGACAAAGCCGTCGCACGTCATGACTCCCGACATTAATCCCAACCGCTTCTTCGTCGAAATAAGCCACTCGCCCAAAACGTGATCGCACTGGCGAACCTCGCCTAGACCATCAATGAATCATCAGGTTCCCATGGCTTTCCAGTGGGCTGTTCAGCTGTGCCACTGAGACGATTCCCAGCCTCCAGGATACGCCGGAACGAAAAAGAATGCGCTTCTGGTCTTGCACTAGTATTTCTTGCAGAGCCGAGTATCGAGGACAGCTCCCAAGCTATAGTCGCTCGCAACGACCCGAAGATGCTCGCTTAGCGACCTCTAATGGGCGAATTACAGAACTGATGCGATTGAATGGGATGGAAACGGCACCGGCATGACGACGCGACGATCGAGCCAGACGACGGACGGCCCCGAGGCATGTTACCTCAAACGAAACGGCCACTTTGATCAAGGACTCGAAACGTCGTTATAAGACTTCGTTTGTGGCCACACGGACATTAGAGCGAGTATCAACAACTCGGCATCCACCGATTCACCCCTTCAACATGGAAACTCGAGACTACGTCTTGTATCTGTTTGGCGACCAGACATTTGACGTGGAGCCGCATCTGCACACACTGCTCGCCGCCAGGAACACCAATGCCGTGCTAGCAGACTTCCTCGACAAGGCCTACGACGTCATCCGCGCGCAGATCTTCCAACTACCGAAAGACGTGCGCCATGACCTGCCGAGCTTCATGGGCATTGAGGACCTGCTCCTATGGAAGCCGTCCGAGAGCGGCACCCGTTGTGTGCCGTTAGACATGGCCCTGACCTGCTTGTATCAGCTCGGGTCCTTCATCATGCAGTAACCACTCCCGGAAGCACCAGACATCAACTAAACTAACGATATGCTAGCCAAACAGGACGGGAGTACCCCAAAAAGGGTAGCGGATGCATCCTCGGCCTCTGCACAGGCGCCCTCGCCGCCGTGACGGTTGGCAGCAGCGAGAGCCTCGCAGACCTGGTCCCCCTAGCTGTACAGGCCATTATCGTCGCATTTAACGCCGGCGCTTGCGTCTCCAGAATGAAGATGCGCCTCGCTCCCGTGGAAGACATCTCTCGGGCCTGGCTCATCATGGTGGCTGAGCTGTCTGCTGCCGACGCGGTGGAAAAGTTCCGCGAGGAGAGCGACCTGCCGGCGACGGCCCAGCCATTCATCAGCGCTTGCGCGCCTAATGGTGTAGCAATCAGCGGTCCGCCGAGGTCGCTGGACGCGTTGGTGTCGTCGGTGCACTTTCGGGGGCTGAAGCACAAGACTAAGCCCGTGTATGCTCCCTATCACGCGCCGCATTTATATTCCGAGGAGGATATAAGGGACATCTTGGCACCACTTCGTTTGAGCGCCGCAGGGCCGTGTATGGATAGCATGTACGTCATGATGAGCACTGGCTATGAGGTCCAGGGGTCGAACTTCAAGGAACTTCTCGCCACGGCCGTGACGCACATTCTCCTGCGACCTATTCTCTGGGATAGTATTTTCCAGACACTACGGACTCGCCTCGGAGAAAGCAGGAAGTTAAAGACAGAGTTGTTTGGCTCTGATGCTCGGCAGCTCATCCACGCGGCGTTGGGGCGGCATGCCTGCCTTCACACCTCGTTGAAGGGACCAGTGTCAGTCGAACATCCAGAAAGCTCCAAGTCAGCCCAAAGTAGGCCCAAGATTGCCATCATTGGCATGTCCGGGAGGTTTCCCGGCGGCGCCAACAGCAATGAGGCCTTCTGGGACGTCCTCCATCATGGACTCGACGTGCACGAAGAGGTTCCTCCGCTCCGCTGGTCCAAGGCACATGTGGACACCTCTGGACGTAGCAAGAACACCAGTGCGACGCCGTACGGCTGTTGGCTGAGCGACCCGGACTCGTTCGACGCCCGCTTCTTCAATATGTCACCACGGGAAGCGCCACAGGTCGACCCTGCGCAGAGACTCGCCCTCATGACGGCCTACGAGGCGCTCGAGCAGGCGGGAGTTGTTCCAGATGCCACACCGTCGACAAGAAGAGACCGCGTGGGCGTCTTCTACGGCGTCACGAGCAACGATTGGTTGGAGACCAACAGCGCGCAGGACATCGATACCTACTTCATCTCCGGCGGTAACCGGGCCTTCATCTCCGGGCGCATCAACTACTTCTTCAAGTTCAGCGGGCCGAGTTTCGCGGTAGACGCGGCCTGCTCGTCGAGCCTCGCTGCCATTCACGCGGCTGTTAACTCGCTGTGGCAACGCGATGTCGATACGGCTGTGACTGGTGGCACGAACATGATGACGAATCCGGACCACACGGCCGGACTTGACCGCGGGCACTTCCTTTCGCACACGGGAAACTGTAAGGCCTTTGACGACACTGCCGACGGCTACTGTCGCGGCGAGGCCGTTGGCACCGTGGTGCTTAAGCGGCTGGACGACGCTCTCGCGGATAAGGATCCTCTCCTGGGCGTCATTCTCGGGGCATACACCAACCACTCGGCGCAGGCGGAGAGCATCACGCGGCCGCACACAGGCGCGCAGAAGGCCATTTTCTCCAAGATTCTCAACGCGAGCGCCGTCGATGTGCAGAGCGTGGGATATGTTGAGATGCACGGCACGGGCACCCAGGCTGGTGACGCCACCGAGATGTCCAGCGTGTTGAGCGTGTTTGCGCCTGAGGGACGGGTTCGCAAAAGACCTGTGTTCCTCGGGTCTACCAAGGCGTGCATCGGACACGGAGAGGCGGCTTCAGGTGTGTCGAGCTTGATCAAGGTGTTGTTGATGATGAAGCACTGCGAGATCCCGCCGCATGTGGGCATTAAGACACGCATCAACCGCAAGTTCCCGACTGATCTGGCCGAGAGAAACGTCCATATTGTCACTGAGCCTGTATCGTGGATTGCAGAGGGCTCTCAGCCCAGACGAGCCTTTGTGAACAACTTTTCGGCGGCAGGGGGAAACTCGGCCCTGTTGTTGGAAGAAGCCCCAAGGCTTGAAACTGGTGATGATAGGAAAAGTCAGACAGCTGGACCAAACCTCGTCGCAGTTTCCGCCAAGACGGCCTCCTCGCTACATGGCAACCTCTCGTCACTCAAAATCTTCCTGCAGAACAACAAGGATCTCTTAGTAGGCCAACTCTCCTATACGACAACAGCCCGCCGTATTCATCACCCACACCGCGTCATGCTCATCGGATCCTCCATCGAAGACCTCGTCACCCAAATCGACACGGCCGTCCACAACCAAACCGGCGCGTCATGCCCCAAGACGCCCAAGATAGTCTTCGCCTTCACCGGCCAGGGCTCCCAGTTCCCCGGCATGGGCCACCAGCTCCTGCAAACCTTCTCCCTCTTCCGGACAGAGCTGAGGCAGCTCGACCGCGTCGCCTCCAGCCAGGGCTTCCCATCCATCATGCCCGTTTACGCGGCTCCGGCGGACGGGCGCTTACTCGACGACTTTTCTCCGCTGCAGGTGCAGCTCGCCAGCGTGTGTATGCAAATGGCCATGGCCCGGCTATGGGCATCCTGGGGGATTTTCCCTGAGGCAGTTGTTGGGCATAGCTTGGGCGAGTATGCGGCGTTGAACGTGGCGGGCGTCTTGTCTGACTCGGATATTATTCATCTCGTCGGCACGCGGGCGAAGCTTCTGCAGGAGCTGTGCGAGCGAGGGACGCACGCGATGCTGGTTGTTCGCGCGTCAACCGAGGAAATCGACGTTGCATTCAAGAACCAGCCAACAGGGCTCCAGGTCGCTTGCATGAACTCGCCCACCGAGACGGTCCTAGCAGGCTCGGACAATAATGTCTCCTGGGCAGCTCTAGTTCTCGAAGACGCTGGCATTAAGACGACCAGACTCAATGTGCCTTATGCGTATCACTCCCCCCAGGTCGATCCCATTCTCGCTCCTTTCAAAAAGGCCGCTGCCTCCGTCCGGTACCTCGCTCCAAAGTGCCCCGTTCTGTGCCCCCTGGACGGAAGCATCATCACCGCTGAAGGAACATTTGGGCCAAGCTATCTCGCCCGCCACTGTCGTGAGGCCGTCAACTTCGTCCAGGCTCTCCAGTCGGCTCGCCAACAAGACATCATGACGGAGAAATCCATCCTCCTTGAAGTTGGTCCCCATCCGGCAGTCTCGGCCATGGTCAAGGCCACTCTCGGCCGCCAGACAACTGTGCTCTCGACTCTGAACCGCATGTCGACCCGAGACGTGCTCGCCGATACGTTAAAGGCAGTCTACCAGGCCGGTGCCGACGTCGACTGGGCGGCATATCACAACGACTTCATAGCTTCTCAAAGGGTCGTCGTCGGGCTCCCGGCTTACAGCTGGGACCTGAAGCCGTACTGGATCCAGTATGTCAACGATTGGTCCCTGCGA
This sequence comes from Thelonectria blattea, assembly GCA_024115155.1. Classification (NCBI taxonomy): domain Eukaryota; kingdom Fungi; phylum Ascomycota; class Sordariomycetes; order Hypocreales; family Nectriaceae; genus Thelonectria; species Thelonectria blattea. Next base: position 74,334 of record JAMQMW010001583.1, read on the forward strand.
AAGGGGGATCCGCCACTCATTGTCGATGCAAAGACCGAATTGGAGAGCACTACGATTCACCGAGTGATCGAGGATTCGTCGTCAGGTGGTGGGCTCAAGGAGCACTTGGTCGTCGAGGCGGACATTTCACGGCCAGACATGTACCCGCTCGTCCAAGGCCATAGGGTTGACGACATTCCTCTGTGTACACCATCCGTATACGCGGATATGGCCCTCACGCTGGGTAGATACCTCATCGACCGCCATGGCAACTCGGACGCCAACAACCAAGTCGAGGTCTCGAACATGACCACCTTCAAGGCACTCATCGCCAAGCCGCAAGGCCCGCAACCTCTCCAAGCTCATGCCGACGTCGACTGGGCCAAGAACGAGGCGGCCATGAAGTTTGTCAGCTTCGACGCCAAGGGCGATCGACAAGAGCACGCAACATGCACTCTCCGCTTCACGGACCGCTCCCTTCTGTTGGCCAAGCTCCAACGCAACTCGGTCGCCATCAAGGCACGCACGAGGGAGCTCCGCCGTGGCATCGCCGACGAGACGGCCGCGCGCTTCACCCGGTCGATGGTGTACCGCATGATCCAGCCGCTGGCCCAGTTCTACGATGAGTACCGCACCATCGATGAGGTGGTTCTCGATAGCGCCACGCTCGAGGCGTCGGCGGTAGTGAGCTTCAGCGGTCTTAAGAGTCGAGGGAGCTTCGCGCTGCACCCGGCCATCATCGATGCGTTTACGCAATCGTGTGGGTTTGCCATGAACTGCAACGACCACAGCGACTTGGAGAAGGACGTCTTCATGAACCACGGCTGGGGGCGATTCCAGGTGTTTGGGGAGGTGCATTTCGATCGGCCGTATACTTCGTACACGCGCATGGTCGAGGGCGAGGATAGGCTGTGGCATGGGGATGTGGTCATCTACGATGGCGAGACGATTATAGCTGCCATTGAGCAGATTGCCCTTCAGTGTGTCCCGCGACGAGTGCTCCGTGTCGTCCTCTCCCTGGAGAGCGGCACCAAGTCTAAGAAGCCTACACCTGCTGCTCAGTTGACTCCCAGTAAGCCTCTTCAGAAGACGCCAGCTGTTCCTGCAACACCTTCACCAGCAAATTCCTCTTCCAGAGTCTCAACCGCCTTGCGGATCATCTCGGAAGAGAGCGGAGTTGCCCTGGCCGAGTTGACCGACTCAAGCGCCTTTGCCGACCTGGGCATCGACTCCTTGCTCGGACTCACCATCTCGGCGCGCTTTAGGGAGGAAATTGACCTAGACTTGGACTTTGATACCTTCTTCGTTGCCTATCCAACTATTGGTGACTTGATGGGTTTTATAGAACCCGCAGGAGTGTCTCTCGACAGGAAAGAGCATCCGTGGCTACCAACAGCCAAGAGTCCCAAGACAGACGACCCAAGCCCCGGCGAGGAGCTCGCAATCGACTTCAACCTCGTCCTCGGCATCGTCTCGGGAGAGAGTGGCATCCCACTCTACGAGCTGACCGAGAACATGCATTTTGCCGACATTGGCGTCGACTCGTTACTATCCCTCGTCATCGCCAGCCGCTTCCGCGAGGAGTTGGACCTGGACATGCCCATGGATTCTTTGTTTGTCGACTGCCCGACCGTCGGCGACCTGAGACGCTGCTTGACTGGGGATTCGTCATCTGCAGCTCAGGAAGAGTTTTTAGAGACGCCGGTCGTACCAAAGACATCCCAGTCATGCAGCGAGTTCAGCTCGTGGGCTGCCACCCCTTCAACGTCGCAATTCTCCTCAGGCACCGCAACACCCCGCGGATTCGAGTCCCTCGACCCCATCGTCGTCCTAAGAAGCACATCTCTTGTTTTACAGGGCAGCTCCAAGGCGGCAACTAAAACGCTCTTCCTCTTTCCCGACGGCTGTGGCTCGGCCTCCTCCTATGCGGGCATCCCCAACCTTGCCCCTGATACATGCGTCGTGGCCCTCAACTGCCCCTTCCTCAAGCAACCGGACCAGCTCCGCGCCGCCCGTCTCGACGACGTCATAGCCGACGGCTACCTGTCCGAGATTCGCCGTCGCCAGCCCTTCGGGCCCTACCACCTCGGCGGCTGGTCGGCTGGCGGCATCCTCGCCTACCGCGCAGCGCAAATGCTCCTGGCCAGCGGGCAGCAGGTCCTAAGCCTCAGCCTTATCGACTCCCCGAGTCCCCTAAACGGCTTAGACCGCCTCCCACCGCACTTTTACGATTACTGCGAGAGTCTGCACCTATTAGGCCACAGGGCCTCAGCATCAGCCGAGCCTCCCCCATGGCTGATCCCGCACTTCAGCGCTACCATCGATCTGCTGCACGAGTATCGCGCCGCTCCTATGCGGTCTGGGCAGCTCCTCGATGCTCTCGAGGTAAGCATCGTGTGGGCGGCGTCAAGCCTCGCCGACAACCCGCAGGTGCCCAAGTTGGCGCCGCGTCCGGACGACACGGAGGGTATGAAGTTCATGCTGGAGCGGCGGACCGATTTCGGACCTAACGGCTGGGAAGTCTTGTTTCCCGGCTGGGAGCAGGAGATTGTCATTTCTCGGGTTGAGGGCGCTCATCACTTTTCCATGATGGTGAGTTTCGTCTTGGTCTGCTTGTTGGATTTGCCCCCCTTGATTGAGCTGATTTCGTGTTTCTGCCTCCTCAAAGTCTGCTGCTAACCAGCGAGTCCAGCGCGAACCGTACTCTGAACAGCTTGCCGATTATCTCCGGAAGGCAATGTCCAGTACCCATCATGTTGTGGATTAGATTCATCGAGATTGGATCCTCGTTTGCTAAAGATTGGGTTGACGACATAGGTGGTATCTTTCTGAATACCTTTCTCTTGTCAGAATCGAAGTTGCTGTATAATGTCTGGCGTTATGCTCTCGGTGAGAAACATAACTCAAACTGAATAGCCCAATGCGTATACAAATCACAGTGTCTGCTAGCAATGGCCGGAGGGTTCCACGATGAATTGAAGACTCGACTACAAAGTAAAGACATGAATAATTACCTAGACTATCGCTCCGAACTAAATTGGGGATAAATGGTAAGTTCTATTCCATAGACGATCAACGCCGCATCTGTCTAAAGGCCCAAAAGAGATTCTCCATGTCATTGATGAGCGTCATCAGAAACTACCTAATGAACGGCGTCAAACAAAACATGGCGGAGAACACGAAGGCCACTAGAGTGAGAAAGAAGAAAAAGCCTAATGCCACGCATCCTATTCCGAGTAGTGCCAAGACGGCGAGGAGTTGGTTATTGGTCAATATGAGCATGGGCATTTTCGAAAGGTTGGTGGGGTGGTAGTAGTCCACGAGGGTGTCAGGCTTTGTGGCGGTCCGTGGAATTTATATGTTGGTTAGATTCGGTAGGTGCTATGAGAGGGGTGTAGCTTTCTGGATTACTATAGGTTGTCTCTTTGAACACGGTAGGTACATAAGTAACGATTGTACTTCCAACCCTATTGTTCGACGCTCATCTCCATCAAACAAGAGCTTCTAAAGGCGCTACAGTTGAATAGCCAGGCGTGTACTGCCAGCTTAAAACCAATAGGAGACATGATTCGGGAGGATATTCAAGTGATTTATAGTGAGTAGTGGATATTACAGACGAAGTACATGGTGTTGGGAACTTGACCTCCATGTTCGGAGGTTGATGGATGCATTCTTGGATGTTCATGGTGCCGCTTCGCACCTTGGAGCTCCACTAGGAGCGCCTCAATTGGCATGATGGGCCGTTATTTATTTTAATCATGCGCAAGCCACCGGTCTGCATGACCATCTGGCTCTACAACATTAACACCTGCGATATTGACTTGCCCTCCTCCATCTAACCCTCCATCCATCCAAGCTTGGGACCAATATAAGACACTCCCCACCGGCCATTAACATCCCAAATCCCACCATCTACCTCCCTTCTATACTACTCTTCTTCCTCTTTCCGCTCCTGGAATCTGCCTTCTGCCAAGGCCCTGTAGCCCCTTTCCGCCTGCGAAACATGCCAGAGCGACCCAATGTCAAAACCAGGTCTGTCGTCGACATCTGTCTCGTACATCCACACTTCGCCGCTTGCCTCCACAACTCCATACACGGCATTGCCCTTTCGCGGACTGCTAATATACCGAGTTACCCCTCTAAACGTCTCCTTCACACGCCACACCACGGGATTATGGCCGTATGGGACACCGCCCAGCCAATCCGCGCCCAAACCCGTACACGTCGAGTAGTAATCCCTGATAAAGTCGACGTATTTCCCACGGGTCAGCCGCGTCCCTCATGTCTCGATACATCGCGTCCATGTTTGCGCGCGCCAACCAGTTCCAGATGCAGCCGGCGCAAACACTCTCCCGGAGGATCTTCTCTCTCTCGCCGGGCGGACTCGGCAGCTCCTTAGGTCCACCTGAGCGCAACCCGAGCCAGAAGTCCTGGGGTCGAGGAGGTCGCAGTAGGTATTTCGTTGCTCCCTGGCTTCCCGGTATTCCTCGACGAGAGATGCAGATTGCCAAGTTTTTTGAGGCAGCCTGCCGTGTAGAAACGCTCAAGCGCTGTCAGCTTCCCGCGCGACGTGGCAACACGCTCCATTTCGGCGTCGATGGCCGAGACTGGATATGCGTTTGGCGAAGGGCCGTTGTTGAGCAAGTATGACAACGGCACCGTCTCCTTCCAGCCGGGGCTCAAGAGTCCGACGGCAGTATAACTGGCGACGGCTGCCTTGTACATGCTTTCCCACGGGCCCGGCGGTGTGCAACGACGACTTGCCTCTGCCATGAGATGAAGGAACTGGGGCAGCGTGCCTCTTTCGTGGCTCTTTGTGTCGATGGGAGTGTTGTCGGTCCACGAGTTCAAGGTCCGGTTGAGAAAGTCGAAAGTGCACCAGCCGCACGTCGTCTCCCCCCGATCCAGGACCGTACGATTGCCTTCGCGTCGTGTAGTCGTAGTTGAAGCCATACTTGTACTCTTCATACCACTTGCCACCTTTGCGCCGTTTCGTCTTTTCGACTCGCCTCCGGCTCGTGTGTCTGATGAACTGATCAATGCCCTCGAGGTTCGCCCTCATGCCATCGACGGCTCTAAACCGGTAAAGCATCTCAGCGGGACAGAAGTCGTAGTCGCTATCGTGATCTCGGCCCGAGCGGCACCAATGCTCGGTTCTGCGCTTCAGAGTCTCGACAGCGCTCAGAGGTCCAGGCTCAAGGCTATGAGTATATCTAACCATCGAGGACGAAAGCATCAGCCGGTGGGCATTTGGCCGAAATCTGGCTATAGGCTTCGTCGAGAGCCTCCTTGCAATCTTCGGTGCAGATTTTGGGGAGATAGTACATGGGTTCCCATCCGGCATCCTCCCAGATGCTGCTATTGTCGGTTCGCCGATCAAAGACCGCGCCATGGCAGGGGACTTTCGTCATGGTGTGCCAAGCAGCTTGGCATTCCGAGTCCAACTCTGAAGTGAGATCGGGATAGAGAGCCGGGGAATCCAATTGATACGCGACAGTCGTCTCGTCCTTGATTTGTTTCGGTAGCGTCGGGTTCGGGAATACAGACACCGAGTTGGTCGTCTCTGGACTCTGCGCTCGTGAAAAAGAAGACGATGGTGGTAATGACCACGGCGAAAACGATCGAGGTCAGGGTGGTCTTGAGGGATGCTGTATATCGTCCGTGGGTGGATTCGGGCACGGGTTCGACAGAAGCATGCACTGCATTCTCCTCATTTTGGTCGTCAAGGTCACCTAATATGGGTATATCGAGGTCATCGGGATCTCCCGACTTCTTAGTAGGATAAGGGCTCGGATGCCCTGTCTGTGATTGACTTGCCATGGCACGTTTGTCCAGGAGCTAGCGAGAGTATGGAGGAGAGAGAATGCAACCAAGTGATGGCGAGAAAACAGGACGTAAATAAACTTTCATTCTTGGTTGGTTGGTTCCTTTAGTGCCATGCCAAGCCGTGCGGCGTATCATCCATCCGCCTTTTCGCATTACCTGATGTCCTAATCTATGTATTTGACTGTGTATTGAAAGTATTGCAATCAGGCATACAAAGGATCTTGGAAGAGCTAACGAGACATGTCTGCCTCTCATCCCTCGTAGCTATGTCGCTTTGATGGGCGACAGACTCGGAGTCAGCTGCGTGAAAGGGGACACAAGGCACCGATCATCCTCTTTGAGGTGTCCTGTTTTAGTGGTTCTGCCAGGCATCCGTGTTTCATGCAAGGATGATGTAGTTCCGACCAACCGAGAGTCAAAGGGAATACGAGATCCCCTGTATCCCTGAAAGATGGTCTCCTTACTCTCCTGTCACGCTGGACTGCTCAGCTCGGACCTCACCAAGACCTGCCAGCGAAGAATCTCCAGCTGAAGAGGGTGCCCATATATCAGTTCTTAACCAGGGGCAACCCTCCTCTAGTCCATTTCATCCGCATTTGGTCATAACCACAGCGATAACTTCCTAAGAACCCAGGACAATGAACCAACGACGGCCAAACCCTCGAATGAGACGAGGTCCACGGGGCAAATACTCCCATGGAGAATGCGAAAACTGTCGGCGACAGCAAGTCATTTGTGAGACGCGTTCGTCCTGTCGCGAGAGAGCAGCCCAGCTTCTTCAGAGAGAGTATAACTTGAGACGAGATGAACAAGACGGTAATGGGTCTATTTTTTAAATCCTGAACGTACGTTTCACAAAATTACTGTGTGGGCTTTCAATTAACTAGTTAAATAAAATTTAACTATCCCATGACAATTTATCCAGCTACCTCGGCCAACAGTTCCTTTCCGCCCATACGTGGCAATGGAATCCATTTTATCATCTACATTCTTAGCCTACTAGAAATAGTATTGCGTTTCTTGAAACCGATTAGAATAGGATAAACCCAGTTTGGGTTCGTTCTCTATGGAAGATTTCACTTCAATGGACGGTGATGGGTCGGTCATTGCCATATTATGATCAGCTTTATGAAGTAATTGAGCTTGACCTTCATATCCCTGATAATATCTCGTGTTCAACGAAGAGGTGAAGTGCGAATGTTAGAATAGGTAATTAATACCCAACCCTCCAGTAAACATCCATACCCGCTATCCGAAGGGCCAACTTCAAGAAGGGCTGTTCAACCACGGGTCGTCTAGCAGCTCTCGCGCAGTCTTCCTATCCTCAGGTCGCCATTGGAGCATGCTTCTTATGAACTGTAAGAATTGCTTCTTATTTTCGCCTTCCAAGAATTGCTCCGATGATTTAAGTGATATATCTTGGGGAACATCAATAATATCGACATTCCATTTTCCTATTCACTGTTAGTGGCAACGGAGTTGACTTCACATAAGCTGCTCATACCTTGCTCTGTGAAAAACTCAGCACTTCGCTTACCCTTTACTAGAAGATCTGCGGGCGGCGGGCCAATCATTCCAACTACCTCGGCGAGGTGAGCGCGTGTAGAGTATCCGATTCCAGTAGGATCAACCCCATAGAACATGTGTTTTCCTTCAAATAAATCCCAAACCTAGGAAAAGTTAGCATCTAGTTAGTCACCGGCAGTAGATTGACACGAACCATCGCTCCAACGTTCCATATGTCAATTGGATAGCTCCATTCCGTCTGCAGCATGACTTCTGGTGATCGATAGACATTGGGCTGTACATCATCATCATTTTTTACATCCCCCAACACTGCCGAGCCAAAGTCACCAAGGACAACTCTCCCAAACGTTCTGGGTCTTCTGAATTGTCGAGAAGTATAGATAGGGTGCCCATCAATAAACTTTCGTGGAGAAGGATATTGCATTTCATCTTGAACGAAAGCTTTAAGAATAGACTCATCAGCAATCTCTTGTAAAATATTATCGGCTTTAATATCTATAAACTTATGTCAGGACAAGAGACGGCCTGGAAATAGGGAAAATAGATATTACTTACCTGTATGGACCAGTTTGCATTCTGTATGCAGGTAGTCGAGGGCTAAAAACACCTGAGATAACCCTGCCTTAAGTAAATCTTCAGTAAATCGACGCGTCGGATTCCGATACAGTAAGTCACGGAAGCTGTCCCACATAGGCTTTTGCACTAGACAGAGGTGGTCGGCTCCAGAATGGTTAATGTGAACGTGAACGGTATCTAGAGCTGTGCGGATATAGGGGAATCCTTCGTGCGATGGCTTGGCATGCTTCATCAAGTGCTGATACATTGCGTATTCCGCTTCGTTAGAGCTTTCTCGAGTGAAGATTTTCAGAGCGACATAGCCGTGGTTCCTTGGTAACATTAATAACCTTGTGGCCAGGACGAGATCGTCACGTTCGGGAAAATAAACATACTCAAGATCACGAGCCAACCATACTGTGGATGAGACTCCAAATCCCAGTTTTCCAACAACTTGATACTTTGATACAAACACTTCTCCAATCGTCACGGGACAATACACGCCAGCTTTGAAATGAGAAAAGCGTTCTTCTTCAAGAACCTCGGAGGGGGGGATGACATCGAAGCCACTGGACGGGAAGCGTAAGGGTGTCAATGGCGCGCGCCGGAGCGCATTCTTTGCCCATCTCAAAAGAGATGCCATGTTGTGGAAGGATTGAGGAATGGTCGCGGTACGTCGATGTTGACATTGAAGCAAAGGTGGCCGATTTCTTGGTGATTTTTTTTTAGCACGGGGCCGGCGGATCATTTAACCGCCTCAACCAGTTCCGTCTTCCACTGGAACGAAGAAGCGCCAGATCCAATGAACAAAAAAGATGCTTTTCAGGCTACTACTGGTGGAGCCTTGAATCCTCGGGCTATCGTTATGGAAAGTACCTAGTCTCGGTAATGTCGCGGTTATCTCGCGGGCAGCGGGGCTGCCTCTCAGACCTTAAAGGCCACTCCTAAACTAAAGAACAAGAGAAAAGGCAAGCCCTCGAAAGTGACAGCAGAGAGGGCCTTTTATCTCTCTTGCTACCTGTCCTTTATGGAGGTTGCCACTTTGGAGGCTTCCATGGGGGTTGCCGTGAGTGTGGCCATGAGTCCTTCGGAGGCTTCCGTGGAGGTTGCCGTGAGTGTGCCGAGAGTGTCCGACGAGGCCCTCACGGGCTCAGCCCGTTACACGTTGCACTTAATAAGTCCAACAGATAGAAGTAATGGAAGGAAGTAATAGACAAGGGTAATGGATGAGATATCGTGCTTAAAGTCATACATTAAACGCTGTGGTTTATTTTAACGCATTAAATTTAAATCTAGCCGCCGACTGATGAGGAAGGGTGTATATATAAGAGTGGAATGTAAACGGAGTTTAAACTCAGGTACCGTTTTCTTAGGGAGTCAGGTAATTAAACGGTGGGTAATACGAAGCGATACTTATCCAGTCTATGCACTGAACTGATAGAGCGGGTAGTAGAATAGTAGCTTCCCTCCTTTCCTTGGCTCATTTTGACCTAACATTCTGTCAGATATTCGTGTGAAATTGTGTTATATTCTCTCTTGACTGTTCTGCCTTCTTGTTTCAGGGCAGGCCTTATAGGCCTTCTGTGCTATGTGGAATTAACTGGAAGCTTCTTGCTAAGCTGGTGGCAGTATAATGCGGGAATCAAGGGGTCATTTCGAAAGGAGGGAATATGTGTATAAAGAAGGTTGTTTTTTCTATCTCTTGTGGTAGGGAATGCGAGATGACTGCCTCCAAAGTGGGGCAGCATAGGTCAAGAGACCAAGCACGGGCATCGCCCAAGGGCATGGTCACGTGACCAGCGTCCTCAGCCTTCCAACCAAGGCTGCAGGGCGCCCTTCCCGTATCACAGTAGCTCACCAGCCTTTCCAGCTCTTTCTAGTGACTTCTTCTTGCCACTATTCAACACATTCTTTCTCTTCTAGTGAGCCAGCAAACCTTGAATTGCATGGCACCATTAGGTCTGAGTCGAACATCTCCCAGACGCAAGACCTTGTATACTTGGCCACTGTGGGTGGAGGCCCGCTTCTTTTGAACTCAGCTCATGGTGGTCTTCGCAGGCATTCTGCTTCCCGACTTCTGAATTCGCAATGACTCCCTCTTCTGTTAGTTGTGGGTTATTTGTGGCTCTTTGTGGCTGAAGGGCTTGACTGCGATTTCGAGGTTGAGAAAGTGCTCTCGTGCCGTCCGTGAGAAGCCCATCTTGACTGTTGCCTTGAAGTCCAGAGACTACGCTTCCGTTGTCTGAGGGAAGTCGATCTTGGCTGCCATCTTGGCTGCTGCTTCGCGGTTCAGAAGCTCTATCCCCATGATGTGAGAAGCCGTTAGCGGTGTTTGTGCATCTGAGTGCAGACGGGTTATTTTACCTTGCGCTTCTGGACTGTCCCTGCAATATTGCTGGGTTCGACCCAGATACTCTTCATACCGCGCGAGCATGGCTTTGACTGTAACGGTCTGGATCAATTCCCAATGTCTAGCGCAGAGGATCGAGGATCATTCTATGGTATTATTGGCAGAGAGGCCAGGGCGTTAAGCTGAGCAATGTAAAAAGAAGTGGTGTTACGTCGCTTAATAGTCAATCACTGAGAGTGTCAGAGGTGATTGAGGTAAAGCAGTTGTATTGAGAGCTGAAGTAGCTCGGTGGCTCCTTCCTATGGTAATGGCCGTAGTTTAAATACTGTCTAGTTCGGCTGGCGCTCACTGTCTGGGAGTGAGTTGGTCTTGTTGGCTCACCGTAAGGCAGCGAGCCAAGGACTTTGGCTCACTTGTTCGGAGTGAGTTCGGGAAAGGAAATGGGTCCGTCACGGTTCTGCCGGGCGTGACCGCCTGGTTCCGTCGTAGGCCGTGACATTGACGTCGTCTCGCTCATGGTTCCTACCCTTAGGATGGGATTCGCCAGATTGGCTGATGGCGGTAGAGTGGCTAGACTCTTGGCTGCTGCGTGAAAACTCTACGTCCGATGTATTGCTTTCCCACGATGAAACAGCCAGTGTGGGGGGAATCGTCATAGATGATGGCCAGCAGATCCCTAACGCCGCCTCGGCAGGGCCGCTGGTTGATTGCGTTGTCTGGGAAATCATATGAATGAGAGTTACTTAATATATTAGAAAGAGTGTGATGAGGATAAGTGGTCAAAATGGGAGGAAGGGAAGGGCTGTTGAAGGTTTAAATAGCCGGTGCCATAGAGAAGAGATCAGTCGACCAACGCTTCATTCGCAACTCGGTTGGCGGCCTTCACCGTGTCCGACGCCGCGGGCGCCATGTTGAGCTCTCCTCTCCTGTCATCTCCCGTCATCTCCCGTCATCTCCCATCATCCCTCCGTCTGTTCCGTCTTGGCCTCCTTTCTCCTCATCTAGGCCCAACAGCATATGCCCAATAATAACTTCCCCGGCCGGCAAACTGGCCTGAAGGATCCAGTACTGACCGCAATGCCCCATGAATAGATCACAGGATCTTAGAGTAACCAATCGCCAACCCCCAGAAGCGACATGTAGCGCGGGAAACTCTGCATCCGAAAGTCCTGCGACTGATCCCTTCTAGTAGGAACCCCTGAGATAGACCGTTCGGATCGACTTCAGGCCGCACGCGTAACCGAAAGGGGTAGGAGTAACGGCCTCCTGCATCCCCAACTGTATCTCGAACTGACAAAACCTCAGCTCGCCGCGCTAGCCGACCATCGGCCTTGAGTCGTGGCGGTGATCAGAGGTCGCAGAACGCGGGCCCATGTCGGCGCTTTCGGGGAGCCCGACGGTTGCATAAGCATGGGGCTTGGCTGGGTGCCGGCGAGCGTCTGTCCTATCGGTCATGCGGAAGATCGCTGTTGTAATAATGACGTGAGTGCTGAGGATGACGTGACCTCTTTGGAATGACGTGGCCTCTTGGGCAGACATCGGGATAGAACCCACGAGGAGTTATCGTAATGGGTATGGCTCCCTCACCATCACAGAACGAGCGAGGATCCTGCAAGGACGAGCGAGGCCGATCGACGTTCTTTCTAGGTCGTAGCCCCATATCGCCATAGAGCGCAGCGTAAGGACGGTAACCCTCAAGATGTCACCCCAAGGTGTCGATTTCCATAGGACTGCAGGCGTAGGAGAGGCAAGGCCTGCGTACGGGTCGAGGGGGGGTTGGGGATGGTGCGGCAAGCACGACGGGCTGGACAGATCCCGAGAGACCCCGAGATGGCGCTTCAGCTAGACAAGGAGGGCGACATGAAGGTCCCCGACAAGGTGCGGATGCTTAAAGTGGATTTGATCGGATGAGGAAGAAAGGATGGGAGAGGGGGATGGGGGATAGGGGAATGGCTTCTTATACTGTCCGCAAAAGCGGCGGGATGTCTCAGAGTGGCGCCTTGCCTAAAGTGGCAGGCGGTGGAGAGCGGCAGCCAATTTACCAACGACAACTTTACAGGGCAGTTTTCTAATATGTGGACGAGGCCTAAGTGACGTTCTCTTATGTTTGAGTTGAGGCAACTCTACCGCCAGACTCCAGTTATCTGGCAGCTCTGGCTTGACTTTCATTTGTTCAAGCGCACCAGGCAGCCGTTTGCATTAGGGGTGCATTAGGTTTGCTTTTCGAGGCAAGTTCGTCGAGATGAGGTGCTATCAACGCTGAAGTTTTCGTGATCTCGTCGGTCGCAACTGGATGCTCATGGAACCCCTGAGACAGTGCCAACTACAAAGAGAAATAGGCAGTGTTGTCGAACTGCTAAGAAAGTCAAGGCGGAATTCGTTCTAAGCAAAGGCCATTGAAAAATACTGCCCTGTGCTCTTTGTCATTTGAAAGGTGAACACATAAACACTATCCCGCCCTGGAGCTTCGTTAGGGTGTGAGCTTTCGCACTCCGGACTGGTAACTACTTGCTTTGCCAAGCAAATAGACATATTTTATACTTAAGGCTTCAATTCTTTTCCAGCCAACTGGTTGGCCCAGGCTCTAAATAGTGAAGGCATTCCGGGGAGATGAGGGTGAGACATCCATCATCCGTGCCTGCCATGGGAAATGGAAATGCCATCATTCCTGGCCCGGGCTGGACGGGGTCATGTGAGGACCTCAAGGCGACGTCAAGCCATCTCGCGGCCGAATCACGAGCTGTATTCGTAAACAGGGCTATTCGCAGAATAAGAAGAAATGAAATTGCCGCCTTCTATGAATATTAAACGAGAAGCCAAGATGCGGGGGTTTCTAATACTGAAACATGTATTCGTTCCATCCCCATGCTGCCCTTGAAGCCCTCTTGGCGATGACCTTGTGTATAGCCGTTGACGGATGGGACCCATCCCACCACAACTAATCCCAAAAGTCAGCTCGTTTCCGTCTTGAAGAGGTCTTGGTAGACTTACGCATCCATCTCCGCCCTTATCAATGCACTCGTCGTCCTTGGCTTCATAGTCCTTCGGGTTCATGACGGCGTCTGTAAAGATATCCCCCGTCGAAATGACCGTGACCCGCGAGTCGAGGTTGACTTCTCGGAATCGCTCTACTTCTCGTCGGAGGTTGACGTTGAAGAAGTCGCAGAAGTAACGGGCGACTACGGGTCGTCTCTGCGTGGGATCCTTCTTGGCTTTGAAGTACATGGGCAGCAGGTCCAGCTCTAAGCAAGAATGAACTGTTAGCTGAATGGCGTTTCTGTTCACATAATATCGCTCACACACCTGGCACCTCGACGAAGAGAAAGTTCCTCAGTCCCAGGTTATGCAAAACCTGAGCCTGACCAACCAAGCGCTCAGTCAGTTGAGGGATGACAGTACTCAAGTTGTGCCACTGCCACGACACACCCAGATCATTAATACCCATCCAAATACTAGCGACCGTATTCTCAGCAGTCCAATTGGCGTACCCCGGCCGATTTCCAATAGTATGCCTAAACCGCTGGACCTGCATCGCCAAATCGCTATACTGATTCAACCGCGTCGGACACGTCTTCTTATCCGTCACGGCACCCGACGCGGCAAAGTTGTAGGCCAGCGTCGTTGTCTCGTTGAACTCGCTCGCCATGTATCCGAGCCAGTTGTGACCGCCTGTAGACGTCTTGCCCGGCCAATCGGGGTTGCCGATGGGGTTTTCGGGGCGGGGGTTCGTGAGGGAGTCGGGGCCGATGAGGTGGTGGTCGAAGCCGGTTCGGGAGTACGAGTCGCCGCTGTTTACTTGTAAGCTGGGTTCTGAGGGGGGGTCGGCTTTGGGGGTACGAACAAGTTGATGATGAAGCGCTTGCTTGGTACGGCTTTCGGCGGTGAGAAGCCCTGGATGGGGTTGGCTTCTTCGGTCGGGGCAGGGCAGATGTATTCAAAGGCCGGGGCTGGGAGTTCGTCGATACGTGTCGCGAACATGAGGAGTCCGAGGGCCAGGAAGGTGAGGACGAGGGTCACTACACCCGTGGCCGTTCGGGATTTTGTCAAGGAGCTTTTCTCCAGCATCATGGTGAAGGTTGTGTCTGCTCACTGCTGCGTAACACCTTCCGTTGCCCACCAACCGGGATTCTCGGGGCGACTTCTTATGCTGCGCGGCTAGAACTACGGGAGATGGCTTAGCCCGCCAGGAACATGCCTATGCTTGAAGAGGATCCTTATCGAGGGGGCGTGAAGTAACATGGATGCTTGGCAGGATTCGTGACTTCCATGACCAACTAGCAGGTTGGCAAGTTTGCAACCAAGACCAACCAACGCTCAATGATAACTCCAGGGGTGTAGATGGGAAGTAAGAGGGGCTCCAAGGAACTTCGGTCTAACCAACGAAAAGCATCAATTGATCTACGATTGGAACTCTCACTTCGTGCGCATTTCCTCTCGGGAGTCTGGTCAAGGGGGGGTGTTACCCCTGATCTCTGGACATGGACCCAACCAGATCAGCCTTACAAGGAAAGCCCCTGACATTTGCAGAATGAAACTGCTTCTCAATTTTCGTTTTAGTTGACCAGAGACATACCGAAAGTCATTTAACAAGTCCGTCCGGCTCGTGCAGCATTTTCAACGTCCATCCGAAAGCTTCCCACGGGGGGAGGAACGCGCCAAGAATATAGATGAAGCGCCTCAGGACCAGTCGCAGACAAACCGCTTTCCCGTTGGCTAGAGGCCGTTAACATTGAAGTGGCAGCTGAATTTCCTCTGTTGGTTGGTTTGTGTCAGCTTCAACCAACTGAACCATGTACCAACCGGTCCTCCATGGCACCATGTAGAGCGCAGTAATTTGATCCATTCGATGCTGGAGTTAGTAAAGAGTTATCACGATTTGCGTAGTATGTAGAGCAAAGCAGCCTTGATTTTCCATCAAAAGGGGAAAACGCACAAGGCTAAAACTATTAATCGAGGCATGCCCTCATCATAAGTCCAACTAGATAGCCAATGGACCGAATGCTCCAGTCGTCATGACACTTGCGCACCATATAACGAGCGGAGACTCCGGTTTCTCACCCGCCGTGTCCATTCTTCTTTCCATTCTTCGATCCGCTCGTCCTCGTCATTTTGTGCCTTTTGTTTCTCAGCGCCCGTCATCTTCGTAATAGCATCCCTCGCGGATTCTCGACGCGAATTCTCGCGCTGGGCGTCGAGGAGCATATCTCGAGTATCCACCAAGTTTTGCTTCTTACCGAGACGTTCCTCTTCCTCCTCTATGTCTCGCCGGAATTTCCTCTTCAACTTGCTCCACGCTTTGGAGGCGACGAGTTCCACGGTTCCGACATGGCGAATAATGTTCACGTCGGTTCCTCCGGACCTCGAGGGGCTCGGGAGGAAGGATTCCGCGTGTCGTCTGAACACGTCGAGTTCTTCCAGCGTGTCCTCGCCCAAGATGATGTCAGCGTTCATGTTCTCCAAAACGTATAGGTTTCGGGGAGTCGATCGCCCTCGTGGCAGGAAACCCTCCACGTTATCGACATTTCCAATCGTGAGCGATGAATGTATCATGCCGGATGTCCAACCAACACTTCCATCCGCGAATTCGAGCTTCTCGGCTCCAGGCTCAACAAAGAAGCCGCCGAGCCCTGCAAATTCCGGACTGACGAGATCCAAATCAGAACCCGTATCTGCCGTGGCATAGCCGATATTCGAACCCAAGCGACACACGACGCTTCGTCTTGGGGTGCCGATGCTGCTCACCCGGAGAGATTGCATCACGGTAACTTCTTGCTTGCGCAAACGATCCGTGTGCTTGCTGAGGGTATCCGTCGCCTGCAAAAACTCCATGCCGACGATGGCAGGCACAGCAAGCGAAGCGAACACCTGGAACACGCAGTCGTACAAGAACGCCGTGGAGGTCCCTGCCGCAAAAGAGAAGCGTATTGGCACTTGGCCAAGAGCCTCGACAATCTTTCCGTTAGCGAGGGAAAACTTGCGTGGCTCCGTCTCCGGTTTCTCAATCTTCAGTTGAAGTTCGTTGACGGTTGCTTGAGACATGATGTTTTCGTCGGAACCACTGTCGGGGCAAGCCTCGATGACGGCTTCTGTTGGTGTAGCGTGGACTTTGATCGGTAGGATAGTGTGCTTTCTCTTTGGAGTTGGCTTTTCGGGGAGAATGGGGAAATCCTCGGTCCATTGGGACGGTTCACCCCAGGGGAGATCAGGACTCATGGGCCTGGATGGTGGTTCATCTCGCCTGGCCAGTTCCCACGCTTCGTCCCAGGTGAGACTGGGCTTCATGCTACGAAATAGCAGCGCGTCTTGCATCTCGGATGGTTCTGGTATCTCTCCCTCTTCCAGTTCGTAATAGGAGTTGTCGTCATTAGCACTAGACTCAGGATGGATATTGTGAGGGTAATCGTCAAGAGCCGGGTGCCATGTGCCAGCCTAGGTAAAACAATGGTTACAATGGGTCGTTCATGGGAGCCCTTCGAGTATGGACTAGATTGAGACTCACGAGAACGTCTTTCGTCTCGGCACGCGTTTTCTAATCTTTTCTCCACTGTTTCCAATCTCTCCAGGGCAGGGCATGTTCCATACCCAATTTCACATGCACCGCAACTGGTAGGGGAGATCCGGGTCGGTCGTAGATCTCATCTTCGTCGAATATCATTGTGGCGTTGGCTGTATGGGTGCGATGAGGGTTCCAACTATGGGGTACTATGTTCATGTCCCTGGGTCGATCAGGATGGAGCGAGTGATTTATCAGGTCTTGGGCGTCTTACTCGCAGTTTGCGAACCATGACCCAGGTCGGCTGTGCAAGGGTGGATTTGGGCGCCTTACGGCCTCTGCCAGTAATACATAACCACATGGTTGGGCATTCGCGAGGCGTTTCGCACTTCGGCGCTGCAATGTGTAAGATTGTTGAGTTTGGGGGGCGAGAGTGGAAGACTTTCCAACCGCAGGAGTTGTACCAGCTGGGTTGATCTGGTGACTCCTCAATGAAAGGGAGGTCAGAGAAATTCAACCCGCCGGGTGGCCTAGATTGAGGCTGACAAGGCAACCATACGCTCCATCGACCTTCCCCTCCGATGGAACAAGGCAATCATCAGCTCCATCGACCTTCCCCTTCGATGCATTTAAGCCCTGCCCTTCCCGACACCATTTCACAGCGACTCGAACATGGACATTTCAAACCAACCGCTCTACGTTGACGGCTTCCCTTCTCTTTCGGCCTTCATCGCCAGCGACAGAGACGGCACATCTGCCATCTTCAAGAGGTTCAACCGCCTTGCAGCCAGAAACCTGCTCTTGCTTCAAAGCGAATTAGCCGAATTGGAGGCCGAGCTTGATGTCTTTGACTCTGAGGATGGAGTTGGCATGGAGAACCTCCAAACCGCCCGGAATTGGAAAGACTACAAAGCAAGGCACGGTTCCGATTCGGACCGCATGAAATTGATAAGGCAGATACGGTCGACAATGAAAGAGTATAGTACGTCCGTCGATCCGGTGCTCGCCTTTTGGCCTAACAGCCACGCCCAGGAGAAGCGCTCCTGTTCGAGAACACACTCGCTTCTATACCGCCTCCAGAAGGCAAGATACTAAAGG
Organism: Thelonectria blattea; assembly: GCA_024115155.1. NCBI lineage: Eukaryota > Fungi > Ascomycota > Sordariomycetes > Hypocreales > Nectriaceae > Thelonectria > Thelonectria blattea. The sequence continues at coordinate 92,162 of JAMQMW010001583.1, forward strand.
CATTCCGAACGTGCTTTTTCCACAAGAAACCGGGAGACGATGGCTTTGCGATGCTGGGGGGCCACAGTGCCAGCCTGTACGACGATGCAGACGACCTGGTGGCCTTGCACACATCAGAGCCTCCAGACAGACTCACCAGGTTTGTTCAGAATAACCTGGGATATTTGTGAAAGGTAAACCGTCTCCTCCAAAACAGACCTTTGAAACTGACCCGATCAAGGAGGAAAACACCCACTCAGGCCGCACAACATCCTCAGTGGGATACGCCTCCGGCAAGAAGATATCCAACTTTGTCGCGTACCTGAGCATCGTCACCGCAGCGCTGCTCTTGGTGGGCGCCATCGCCATCCTCTATAATGTCCGGTCGGACACTCTGAAGCTGGGCTTGATCGGCCTGTTCACGACAATGTTTGCGGCCAGCGTTGGCTTGCTGACGAATGCGAAACGAGCCGAGGTGTTTGGTGCGACTGCTGCGTGAGTTATTGGTTTCGCATCGAGTCTTTGCGGATCAGCCTGACGATTACTTCATAGGTACGCTGCCGTGTTGGTGGTGTTTGTGAGCGGCGATTTGGGGAGTTGAGCTTTGAGGGATGCAAACTCCGAATGGTATTCACGGGGTGCATCAGACGAGCCACTTTGGGAAAAGTAACATATCCTTTGTGTTGGAGATATTGAGACTCGGATGACAAATCTACAGACAATGCATGGTTCTCGGCTCCAGGGCCTAGATTGCATCTTAGATCCGACCACGTGAAATGCCTTGACAGCGGATTTAGTGGCTCGGGATTACCGTTGGCGTCAATGCAATCGGGTTTATCTCAAGGTTGCGGGCGTCGTAAACCCGACATGGCGGGGTTGAGATATCTGGAGGTTACGGTGCTCCGAAGTCATGACGGCATTAATGGAAGACGACTAGGGTATTGCAACGATATAAAGAGAGTTGAGAACTTTCCAACGAAAAGAATCTATACTGCACATATTAACTTACCTTACCTATTCAGAGTTATCACCATTAAAACTTACATCATGACTCAAATCCTGGGAAAGCAAGTTGGAGCAATCGGCTACGGTCTCATGGGTTTGTTCTCACAACTTGAACTCACTTCAAATTAGCTAATTAACTAACACACTAAATAGGCTTCACATGGCGACCAAGCCCGCCTCCCCTCGACCAAGCCCTGGAAGCAATGCGAACAGCAGTCCTCAACGGCTGCACCCTCTGGAACGGCGCCGAGTTCTACGGAACCCCAGAGTACAACAGCATGACGCTGCTCAAGCACTACTTCACCAAACATCCTGAGGATGCTGATAAAGTTACCCTATTCGTCAAGGGCGGACAAGACGTTCACACGCTGGCCCCCGACGGATCTCCGGAAGGTGTTCGAAGGTCCCTCGATAATATCCTCGCGCAGCTCGGCGGAGTTAAGAAGCTCGATGCTTTTGCGTATGCCAGACGGGATGCGAAGGCGTCGTTTGAGACGACTCTTGGTGTTATTCAGAAGGAATACATTGACACGGGGAAGGTTGGGGGCGTTTATCTATCCGAGTGCAGCGCCGAGACTGTTCACGAAGCTGTCAAGCATGCGAAGATCCTGGCTGCTGAAGTGGAATTGAGCATGTTCTCGCCGGATATCTTGAAGAACGGCGTTGCCGCAGCTTGCGCAGAGCATGGGATTCCCATTTTGGCGTATGCGCCTATCGGGAGGGGAGTACGTTCACAAAACTCACAAGCCCACACCTTGAACAACCTCAAACTGACCTTCCTCTCAGATGCTTACGGGACGATTCACCGAAGTCGCGCACTTCAAAGACTTTGGCATCATATCCCACTTCCCGCGCTTCCAACCGGGAGCGTTCGAGCACAACCTCACTCTCGTCAGGCAAGTGCAAGCCTTAGCCAAGGAGAAGAACTGCAGTCCAGCGCAATTTGCCATTGGTTGGGTCAAGGCACAGAGCGGTCACGGCGGGATGCCGACGGTTATTCCCATCCCGGGGGCGACTACTGCGGCGCGCGTGGAGGAGAATGCGTCTGTTGTGGAGTTGGGGGAGGAGGATTTGAAGGTTATTGGGGATATCGTGGATGGGTTTGAGGTTGCTGGGGGGAGGTATCCTGATGGTGCGCCGACTAATACTTGAGTGAGGGAACGGAGGTCTGGGGTGATAGAAGAACTTGGAAAGGAGTGCCAGAGTGGTGATTGTTAAGGTAGAGTTGAGCAATAACTGCGCAAGATCCGAGGAGTCCTCTCTCCGCTCATATTAGATTCTATTTCGAGGGTAGGTATAGACGATAGTTATTCTGTCTATAGACAAGAACAACATTAACTCAAAATTACCGGAAATAGCTATGTGTGATTAAAGATACCTAATGTCATCGTAAAGGTGATTCCAGGCTTATGGCCGATGGCTTATTTGTATGGTGTTTGGGCCAGGAATCCCCTTAAATTGATCTAGGCTTACCCAAAACTCAAACCATTAATCAGGGAGGTTCGGTCTCTCCTCATCAGGAAGTCAACGATGCTACATCATACTCACTTTCACGCATATCATGGCATCTGTAGCCCTTCCAACTGCGTTAAGTGGCCCATTCTAACTCCCTCCGGTCTCAACTTCCCCTCGCAGAACCCCCAAACATAAACAAAGGAATGTCTTTCCAGCTAAACTCCATATCTAACCTCAAGGAAGAGCTTAATAAACACCCAAATACAACTCAAAGGGCGGCAGGCAAAACATCAAGGGCAATGTCGTCCCTTTTAGGTCTTGAATAAAGCCCGACCTAGCTCGATCAGGGCGTCAATCACTTTGATTCCACGCCGTTCAGCCAACCGTGCCATCGCTCCGTCCCGGTGAAACGGTAAGCTAGAAGGCGATTTGGAATGTTCATCTAGGCGACCTCGTTTCGCCTCGTTCGTAATTCCGTCTTTGGTCCAAGGTTCACTTCCCTGAACCTTCCAGAGCGGGACGGTTAGCTTCTACCACCGTCGATCCCATATTAACATCAGCCCTGAGACAGCTAGCGACGTCCTGGGGAAGCACAATAGCCTATGAGTTCCTGGGCGAGCATCTTTAGCGGCGGGGGTGAGGCAATAGTCTGGGTATAAGGAGCAGTGGCTCTTATTCACAACCGTCAGTGCACGATAGTCTCAGCCCAGGGCCTATTCACGAGCAGGGACGGACCAACACTGTGGCGTCGCTGGGGTACTTCGTCTTGATGCGATTGCGAGATGTGATAATATTGGATCGAATTGGGGAATTGGTCTGAATAGAGCTCCCTTCAGTGATTCACTGACGGGGAATCAGGATATAAGGATGGCCTCAGGCTTTCACAGCTATACCATCCCACCTCAACCTCACATCTTCACATCTTCTCTCCTCCTCTACACCTCTCATCCGCCAACATCCTCACAATGAAGCCCTCGCTCGCCCTCATCGCAGCCTACGCCTGCACGGCCAACGGCCAAGGCGCCCTCCAACCGCAAACCAACACATTCAACTCCAACTTCCAACTCACCTCGTCCCAACAGTCCTCCCTCGGCCTCTCCGACATGGCCGCCAACAACTTCAACATTTCCGTGCGCTGCGAACAAACCAACTGGGCCACCGGCTCCGTCCTCCAAGACTCCTTTTACACATCCCTCCCGTCCAACGCCCGCACCGCCGCAGTCGGCACGGTCCTCAAGGTCGAAGATCTCACAGATACCTCGAAGTATACGCTTCCTCCCTCAGTGGCCATGTCACGCATCGTCTACCAGTCCAAGACCCTCAACAACACTCTCGTGCCCGTCTCGGCTTACGTCCTCTGGCCGTACCGCAACCGAAACGGCGCCCGGCTGGCTCCCCTGGTTTCGTGGGGACACGGCACGTCGGGCATCTACGCCGAGTGTGCGCCGTCGCACCTCCGTGACGTCTACGCCCAGTTCGGAGGACCCGTGCAGCTGGCTCTGGCGGGTTACGCCGTCGTGGCCTCCGATTACGCGGGTCTCGGCGTGTCCAAGGACGCCAACGGGAACAATATCGTGCACCAGTTCATCGCCTCTCCGTCCACCGGCTTCGATCTGCTGTACGCCGCGCAGGTTGCTCGAGCCGCCTTTCCCAGCAAAGTGACCAAGGAATTCGTCGTCTTCGGCCACTCTCAAGGAGGCAGCGCTGCCTGGGCCGCCGCTCAGAACCAGGTCAAGGCCAAGGTCCCCGGATATCTAGGCACCGTGGCAGCAGCTCCCACGACCAACGCCCTGGAGCAGGCGAAACTCACGGGGTCGTACCTCGCGCTGCTGCAGGTGGCCAAGTCGATCAAGTCCATCTACACGAGCGTGTCTCTATCGGATATCCTCACGGCCGACGGGATCAAGCTCGTGACGTTGATGGAGCAGGTGTCGGGGTGCAACTCTGCGCTCCTGCAGCTTATCACCGAGCTATTCACGGCCAACCCGACCATTTCGCTGGTCAAAGATAGTTTCGTTAACACGGCTGTGGCCAAGCAGTTCGCCGACCTGACCGTCTCGGGCGGCAAGGATTTCAAGGGCCCGATGCTAGTCATCCAGGGGACGGCGGATACCACGGTGATTCCCCAGGTGACGACCGACTATGTCAGCAAGACGTGTAGTCGGTATGGCTCCAGAGGGCTTCACTACGTGCAGGTCAAGGAGGTCGGACACTTCCCGGTTCTATATGCCGCGCAGCAGACGTGGATGGAGTGGATTGGCGAGAGGTTCGATAGGGGGCAACAGTACGGGTATGGCCAATGCGGCTATGAAACGATTGGCACCAGCACGCCTCAGCCTCTGAGTAATTATAACAACAGGGCCGTCAACTACTTCCTGCAGATTGCTACTTCTGCGTACCAGGTTGCTTGAGGCAGGGCTGGGTGGAAAATGGTCTAGATACATGGCCCAGACATCTTTATATATACCCAAGCTGAACTTAAACGAACAATTAATACCCTTGCATTAAGAATGTGAAACGGAGTCGTAATCACTCAACGTCCAAGCGATAACAACGTCTGAGCTACCGATCCAGATATATACATGTCTACCTATCTCAACCGCCTAAAACGACTTCAATGCAGCAGTTCTGGCTTCAACTGCCTTCATCTCCCACTTGGACCCAACGGCCACAATGTCAAACGCATGCGGAACTCCCGGCCACATGTGCAACTCGACCTCAACATCGTCGGCCATCAATCTCCTCGCAAACTCGACAGCTTCGTCGCGAAACAAGTCCAAGGTCCCAACATCGATGTACGTTGGGGGCAACCCCTTCAGAGACTCTGCTCTCGCCGGCACCGTATAGGGTGACACATCGGCGTTTGGATCACCGGCCTTTTCCTCACCAAGGTACGCCCCCCAGGCGAGTTTGTTTTGCGCCAGGCTCCAGGTCGCGAGCTTGAGGAAGTTGGTCTCTGGGGGGTAACTTGTTCGGTCGTCTAGCATCGGGTACACCAAGATTTGCTTCGCGGGATGGTGGCTTAGGGTGCGATCTCGAGCCAGAAGCACCATGCCGGCGGCCACGCACGCACCGGCACTCTCGCCCTTGATAGCGATGCGTGCCGGGTCAATGTTGAGCTCTGCGGCGTGATCCAGGAGGTACTTGAAGGACGCAAAGGCATCCTCCACAGCAGCGGGCGCAACATCCTGCGGCGCAACACGATACTCCACCGCAAAAACAGGACGGTCCGCCTTCAGCGCATCTCGAACAGACCGGCCCTCGCACATATCCACGCTCCCGGCCACGAGACCGCCGCCATGAAGCGCAAGAATAGCAGGCTGAGGCGTGGCAGCGGAAATGTGCTCGGGGGCGGCGAAGCGACGAAGCTGGATGGTAACGCCGTCGTAGCTCCGGACGGAAAAGTTGGTTGTCTGGACCTTGTGGCCCGGGGGAGGTTTGGGGAGAAATGCTCCGAGAAAGGCGTTTGTGGACTTTTGAAGCTCTAGGGCCGTGGTTGGAGTTGATCGGGGGGCGTTTTTGAAGGGCTCGATGGCCTTGGCGTATTCGGTGTCGTACCTGAGGCCGGACATGGTTGTGGTCACTGGTGATGATGAGAGTTGAGGTGTGATGGGATCAGATATTTCCGTCAGATATCGACGTCTTTTATCATTGCTGGTTGATCAGCCACTTGATGTCTCAGTCGACGGGGTTGGCGCAAATCCACGGTTCAACTTTGTCAATTCCGCTCGAGAAGCAGGCAAAGTATCGTCGTGATTCCTGAGATTAAATAGCGCTGGTCCTGATGCCGCCATGGCTGAGTTGCGACCCATCAAGCACAACAAGGTCAGACCCGGATTCACGATGGTACAGGTTCCTTGGCGATTGACCATGGATCAAGTCGCAGATCCAACATGTTCCTGCATGCACGGCGTGAGTCACATCGGGAATGGCGTCTCAATGTCTCATATTAATCTCGGGAGTTGAGGTGTTGGTTGCGGGATTCCCGACCACGCATCTTGAAGGCCGCGGATTTCGTGCCGGAGTTGGCAAAAGCGCTCAAAGTTGGAATAGGCACGGCCATACGGATGGATTCCAGCGCAGTGTGCGAACGCAGCTGGGCTGATGATTCAGCTGAATGACAGCGGAGGCCAATGTGATTTGCCTCGGCACGGAATTGCAATGAATAATATCTGCAAGTTGGAATCAAATAGAAAAGAATGATGGTATCTCCAATGAGATGATCAGTTTATTGTTGGTCCCTGCCTATATACTATAAGAATTATCAGTATGCATATCTTTTTGATAGTAACCAGAACGACACATCACTGAGTTCCTACAGGGTGGCGGAAAGCAATATAGACTATCTCATTTTCAAATACACGTTCGCTTTTCAACATGCTATGCAACATATATAAATAGCTTAAGCCAGATATCCTTATGGAAATTCATGCGTGGCCTAGAGAGACATTAAAAGGGGAGACAATTCTCGATTTCAGGCCTCTCTAAGGGTGTACATATCTGTATCCTTTTATCCCCAAAGCAGGTTTCACATTGTCTCGCCACGAGCTCTCGGCCACAGCATGATCGAAATCTATAACTAATTCAGATATTTGGTCAAAGAAACTGACGGCATGTGTCCGATTTCAAGCTCCCCCAAATAGCTTCTCAGTCCTATTCGTACGACGTAGTACGTACATACAAACATTTTGTTTTCATGCTTGGCCGAAGCCGAATTGAGAAATGCGGCTGGGATCGGCGGCAAATGGCTTATTCCCAATGGTGAGATTCGGGGCGCAGTCGAATCCTAGACTCACCAAGATGGGCACCAACATGAAGATCCCCTCCCGTCAGCTGCAGCCTTCCCGTCTTCTTCAATCACACCCAACCTCACAATGTCGGGCTTCGAGGTTCTCGGCGCCGTCGCCGCGGCAGGCCAGTTCGTCGAGCAGTCCATAACCTTGCTCAGGCTGGTGAAATCCATAGTCGACAAAGTCAAGGACGCACCGGACGAGATCAAGCAGTGGTCGCAGGAGATTGCAACGCTGCAGCACATCGCAAATGACATTAAAACAAACAAGGCCCTTCAGAGCGCCACCGTCGAGGGGATTTTGCGCCGGTGCGAGGCTCACGTCAAGGCACTGAGCGATATCCTGGCCAAAATCTCGAGCAAGGTCGACGCCGGACGCATCGAGAGGACGGCCAAGACGGTGCGAAGTCTGTACAAGGAGAAGGAGATTCGCGGTATTCTGGACCAGATCGAACGGGAAAAGTCGTCGTTGATTGCGGAAATTACCAGGATCAATGGGTATCGTTCATGTTGCCTCTCGCGGCTCGCCATGTTCCAGAATTCTGTCTAATCTGCCGTGATAGAACTCGCCTGCAGCGTCAGGGCAGCGCTCTATCTGACATGCGCACGATTCTCCGAGACGTCGAGAGAAACACAAGTCACGAGCAGAAGTGTCGGCAAGATCTGTTCCTGACGGCCCCCGAGGAGCATCGATCCCGAATCAAGACGCAGAAAGGGGGAATCATTGACGGAACCTGCGACTGGGTAGTCGACACGTCCGAATTTCGATCCTGGCAACAGTCCAGCGACCATCTCCTTTGGATCCGCGGAGGTCCCGGCATGGGAAAGACCATGCTGTCCATCTACATCTCGGAGCTTCTCGAGAGCCAAGCAGACGCTCAAACGCCGCCAACGACGGTCATATATTTCTTCTGCGATAATCGAGACGTCAAGCGGAACGGCGCCACCCAGATCCTTCGTGGCCTGCTCTATCAGCTTGTCAAGCAGCATCCGCATCTCATCCAGCATCTTCTCCCGACGTACAAGGATCAAGGCAGGAGTCTCTTTGAAAACTCGATCGAGTCTCTGTGGGATATTCTAGTGGCCATGGCCAATGATGGCAAAGTTTCGCGCGTGTATTGCCTGCTTGATGGCTTGGACGAATGCGACGAGGCGTCACTACGCATCCTCCTGCACAAGGTCACGGGGCTCACGCCCTCGAGATTCAAGCTGTTGATCGTCAGTCGAGAGAGGCCAAAATGTCTCTCAACCTCACTGGGATGCCATCCCCAGATCAGTCTGGATTCTCAGTCAACGAACGTGGCGAGCAGTCTGGAAATCTTCATCGACACCAGGCTACGCGAGCTCACCGAGTCATCCTCTCAATACTCTCCCGAACTCATCAAAAGCGCTCGCAAAAAGCTAATTGACGGCTCAAACGGCTCGTTTCTATGGGTTAGCTTCGTCTTCAAGGACCTTCAGGACAGGGCGCCAAGCGAATTCGAGGAGTGTCTGAATCAACTTCCCCACGGCCTGGATGAAATCTACGACCGCATCCTGCGCCAGGTCAAGTCATTTCACAGGGAAAAGGTCAGAAATCTGCTCGAATGGGTCTTGTTTACCCAGCAACCTCTGGGCCTCGAGGAACTCGCGGTTGCACTCAAGATCGAGGACTCGGGCACCCTTACAGCTACCCAAATTGTACACGACCACGTTGGCTTCTGCGGCGACTTCTTTCGTATATCTGATGGGACAGTACGATTCATCCACCAGAGCGCAAAGGAGTACCTTTTCAGAGGCTCTCGCTCCAGTGAGCTGGCCTCATGGCTTCCTCTTTTCGATGCGGAAGCCAGTCACTCGAGGTTGGCCGTTCGATGCCTCGAATACTTGACCGAACTTCCTACGCTCAAGCCCATGTCCAATACCGACTTGAAGTCTCTCATTTGCCCAGGAAACTCTTCACCGCCCCCGTTTCTTTCCTACGCTGGAGAGTTTTGGCTGTCCCACTGCAGGGCGTCGGGTCTTCAACTGAAAGCCGTCATGCTAGCAGTGCCCGATTTCTTTGCGGCCGAGTCACCGCAGCGAGACAACATCTATCAGTTGAAAGAACTCTTCGGGTTCAATGTTCCGCCGGACATGGGGAACAGGTTCTCAATCTTCACAGAAGCCGCAATCCGTCCTTCCCCGTTCGACATGGCTTGTGTTTTCGGCCTCGCGCACTGGGTCAAACAACTGCAAGATTCAAGCCCGTACCCCAAGTTCTGGAACCATTCCGGTGATTGTCTGCAGCTTGCGGTGGCTTCGGGCTCTGCCGAAACAGTCGAGCTCCTGATAAACTCGGGAGCAGCCGTCAATGGCGGTAGCTTCGGGGGAAGGGAAACACCCCTCAGCCTCGCGATTAACAAGAGCCAAAGACACATCGCCGATATTCTCATCGCACGCGGCGCGAGGCCATGGCCGCATGTTTCCGAATCATTCGGCGATACGTTTATGAAGTATGCCGATACACTTCTCGAGCACCACGTCGGTCAACACGATCTCGCTCTCGCCATTGAACGAGGTGGCGGGAGGGAGCTCCTCGAACGTCTTGTGCAGAGCGGCGGCGATCCTGCGGCGACTTATGGCAGGCTGTTGTCGCTTGAGGAAGAAGGAGGGCTCTTGATTATGCGCGGAGGCCTCACGTTGCTTCATGGAGCTGCCGAGGTCGGAGACGTGGCCTTGATGGAATATCTCCTAGGGGATTGTCATCTGGAGCTGGACGCGAAGAGCAGCATGGGCGAAACACCCCTGGACTCTGCCTACCAGGCCAAGAAGACGCTCTCTATAGAGTACCTGAAGGGCAGAGGAGCAGTTGCTGCTTTCGAAGACAGTGGAGGATTTCCTCGGCGAGAAAGGAAGGGGGCTTTTGTAGCATGGCTTGATAACCTGCTGGAATACAATTAACGGCCAAAGACTGAAGTCTGCGACCACTTTTGTAAGATATTAATATAAATGGCAACCCGTATGCTAATACTTGGGCTAATACACTTGAGACGGAGACGAATTGCGATCTCAAGTGAACTCGGTAGAATAAACCACCTCGTGATAGTGGCCCCCTGCTTGAGGAGGTGTCCTGTGCAAAGACGGCTCACGCCAGGGCCAATGACTGCCACTCAGAGTCCTGTTCCTGGCCCAAACGCTATATCCCTAACGAGCCTAGTCGTAGGAAGTTTGGCTGCTGTAGCAAAGTAGGAGAGAGAATAGAAGAAGTCAAGCAACGAGGACGAAACGGGTGACGCTCGCATTCAGAAGACGGCCCCTTTCCCCATGATTTCACCTCTTTCACGTCTATCCAACCCCGCATCCCTTCCCTGAGCTACATGCATAAACTTTTTCCCTCCCCTGTCTCCCCATTCCCCGCCTCACGGCCTCATCGCGGGGGAATCGCCCTTTATAACGCTCCGTCCCCGGCCCAATTTCCCGCTTCACTCTGCCGTCACTCCGTGCCCGTGTGTATTTGCCTCGGGATCTTCACGTCGAACCACCAACTCGAACCACGGCATTTCTCTGCTGGGAGTATAAAAACCTAAATGATAAACGTTCTTCCGCACATAGACAGAGCGATGGGGATTCGGTCTGGTTTTGATTGCGAGTCGTTAACATAGAACACTCCTTACCGCATAGCTGCAGCTACTTAAACCGACCAATGGATGCGACAATGGGAACCGGTGCATCGGTTTCACTACGACCTATCGATTTCTTGGCACTTCAATCTTGCATAATACATGCAGGTCCGTTGAAACAATGCAGCTCTCCTGGACTCAACTCTTCGGCCTGGCCGCCTCTCTCGCGGTTGGCGCCGAGGCTTCGAAAGCCAGCAGCAACACTCCCCTGACCGTCAAGACGACCAGCGGCAAGCTCACGGGCTTCGTCAACTCGACGGCCCCCGCCGTGCGCCAGTTCCTCGGCGTTCCGTACGCAGAGCCGCCCCTGGAGTCGCTGCGCTTCAAGCCCCCCAAGGCAAAGCGCTCGTCAAAGGCCGTCGAGGCCACGGCATTTGCCCCTTCGTGCATGCAGCAGCTCAGCAACGCCACGACCGTGTACACCGAGCAGATGCCAGAGTTCCTCATCAACGGGGGCCAGTCGGAGGACTGTCTGTACCTCAATGTCTACGCGCCGTCCAACCCGACGGCGAAGCAGCTGCCCGTCTTCATCTACATCCCAGGCGGGGGGTTCACCGGCGGCGGCGCGGACTCGCTGTACAAGATCCCCGACAAGTGGATTCAGAGAACGCAGTCGCACATCGTGGTGACCATGAACTACCGCGTCAACGTGTTTGGCTTCCCCAATGCCGAGAATGCTCGCCAGAACGTCGGTCTGCTGGATCAGCGCATGGTGGTCGAGTGGGTGCGCGATAACATTGCCGGCTTCGGAGGGAACCCCGAGCAGATGGTTCTCTGGGGCCAGTCTGCCGGGTCGGCGTCGGTGGGCATGTACGGCTATGCGTATCCCCACGATCTGATCGTCAAGGGCCTCATCCTCGATTCCGGGGCGCCCAGTACGCTGGTCGTTGCAGCGGGAAATTATACCAACTTCCACACGCTCGCCAAGGCAGTGGGATGCGGCGGGTTGAGTGCGGCCAAGGAGCTCTCTTGCATGCAAAAGGTGGACGGTACCGCGATCCAGTATGCGTATTCCACCAGTGGCTTGGGCTTCACGCCGGTCGGTGACAATGTGACGTCGTTCAGCAACACCACGGATCGAATCTCCAAGGGTTTGGTCTCCAAGAAAGAGGTAAGTTTCTCTTTGTGCGAAAGGTATTGCAGTACTGACACAGCCAAAGGCATGGATCATGGGAGTCAACGCCAACGAAGGCGCCGGGTTTGGAACGTATAACCCGACCGGAGTGACAGCGACGCAATGGAACATCGGACTCAACGCCATTGTGTGCCCAGTCGTCAAGGAGATCCAGTGAGTGCATGGCGTCTTCGTGAGGGGCTCGTGTTAACAAAGTCAGCAACCGACTCAAGTACGGCTACGACACGTACCGATACCACTATGCGGGCAACTTTTCCAACATTTCGCCCTTGCCTTGGATTGGAGCAACACACAGCGGTATGTCTGGACTGTAAAAAGTATCCGAACGACAGCTCACTATTGATAGCGGAACTCCCCCTTCTTTTCGGCACACACTACGAGTACCGCGGTAACTCGACCGAGTTTGAATGGGAAGTGAGTTATGGAATGGAAGGTATGTGTAGACTAGACCCTGTGACGATGTGAGCGGTATTGACCAGTGTTCTTCTCAGCTCTGTGGCTTTCGTATGCATCAAGCCCAAGAAAGGATCCGAGCGACGGAAAGGGCACGAAATGGCCCAAGTATCAAGAAGGAAAGGATACCTTGGCTGTGTTTGCTGAGGACAACGAGTGGGTTCAGTTTGCGAGCGAGTCCGTGGACGACGGATACTGCCCAAACAGTTGAGCGGCGGATATCAGGAAGTCCATAGAAGGCTAGTCGACAAACATTCACACCTTCCTATCACATCACAAACATGTTGGCGATACCCCCATGTTTGGTCTCCAAGCGTTGATCATAAGAGTGGTGTCATGCCGCGATATCGTGTCCATGAGGCAATGGAATTCCATGGACCGGGTTAGAAACTGCGAAAAATGACCGAATAATCACGTGGCGCCCACATGACGGAGTGCGAAAGTGCTCCGAAACGGCCGGCCCACATCGGCCGACGCCTAAATTACAGCGGGCGACGACACGGATTAGGGGACGTCTCCCCCGAAGAGCCCCAATTTTAGGCGCCATCCCACCAACGTAACCCCCAAAGGCGAACCGTGGTCGGAGGCGCGCCACCTGCCCCAATCGGCGTGCGAACCAGTTTGGTGGGTGCCACCCGAAAAGTACAGATCACGACTTTTGGCATTTTGGCTCCGACTCCATTTGCTTTTCCATCCCGACAAACCAACGGGCGAATTCGTCATCGCCGCCTGTTCTTCTCCCTTCTTGTTACCCCCTCATTTCGTCTTCACCTTCTTGTCGATGATTGTGCACTTGTAACCATCCTCGTCTCTCCCCCTCCCAACTCCGCGTCCGCCGACGGCCAGCCTCACTCAAGATGGCGCCCCTCGTCGACCACACGCAGATCAAGCAGGCGGAGCTGTTGCGCCCGCTGCCGCTGCACTTCCATCTATACGTCTGGCCTTTCATCGTCGTCTGGCCCATCTTCTTCCGCTACTACCTCACCCCCGAGCTCTACGAGAAACACATTGGCGCCCAGGAATGGACCGTCGTCTGGACCGGCGCCATCATCACGGTTCAGTCGCTCATCTGGCTGAGCACGCACTGGAGCGTCAACCTCCAGGGCAAGTTCACCGCCTCCAAGGCCAAGAGCGTTGAGGATGCCGAGCTTATCAAGGTCATTCCCATTGCCAACGCTGGTTCTGCCGAGATTTGCAAGCTGGTTCGCGACAAGGTGAGACACTCGCTGCTTGACTCGGCGCCATTCGCTAACTCGCCTTTCACAGGTCGGCGGAAAATCCAACCTGTCGTTCCTCTTCCAGAAGCGTCGCTTCCTCTACAATCCCGAAGCCAAGACCTTCCGTACTCTCCAGTTCGCCATCGACGCCGAGCCGAAGCCCGTTCTCGAACACTTCCAGACCTCCCGCGGAATCACCAAGCAGACTGAGCTCACCCGCATCGAGCAGCACTATGGAATCAACACGTTCGATATCCCCGTCCCGACCTTCACCGAGCTCTTCAAGGAGCACGCCGTGGCCCCCTTCTTCGTCTTCCAGATCTTCTGCGTTGGCTTGTGGATGCTGGACGAATACTGGTACTACTCGCTCTTCACCCTCTTCATGCTTGTCGCATTCGAGAGCACAGTCGTTTGGCAGCGTCAGCGCACCCTCAACGAGTTCCGAGGCATGAGCATCAAGCCTTACGACATGTGGGTGTTCCGTCTGGGCAAGTGGACCGAGATTCCCAGCGACCATCTTCTTCCTGGCGACCTGGTTTCCGTTGGCCGAACTAAGGAGGACAGCGGCGTCGCGTGCGACATGCTCCTTGTCGAGGGCACTGCAATCGTCAACGAGGCCATGCTTTCTGGCGAGAGTACTCCCCTGCTCAAGGATTCGATCCGGCTTCGTCCTGCCGATGCCCGCTTCGATCCCGAAGGTCTCGACAAGAACGCGTTCCTCTGGGGCGGTACCAAGGTCCTCCAGGTCACTCACGGTAACGCTGATCAAGAGAAGCCCAAGCTTTCCTCTGGCGTTCCCGCTCCTCCGGACAACGGCGCCATGGCCATCGTTACGAAGACGGGCTTTGAGACCTCTCAGGGCAACTTGGTCCGTACCATGATCTACTCGACTGAGCGTGTTTCGGCCAACAACGCTGAGGCTCTCTTCTTCATTCTCTTCCTCCTGGTCTTCGCAATTGCCGCTTCTTGGTATGTCTGGGATGAAGGTGTTCGAAAGGATCGCAAGCGCTCCAAGCTGTTGCTTGACTGTGTCTTGATTGTCACCAGTGTCGTCCCTCCCGAGCTTCCCATGGAATTGAGTCTCGCTGTCAACACCAGTTTGGCTGCCCTGGCCAAACTTGCCATTTTCTGCACAGAGCCTTTCCGAATTCCCTATGCTGGCCGCGTTGACGTCGCCTGCTTTGACAAGACCGGCACTCTCACTGGCGAGGACCTGGTCGTCGAGGGTATTGCCGGTCTAGGCCTAGGCCATGCCGAGATTCAAGACAAAAAGGAATCCGACGGTGCCCATTCTACCATGATCCCCGTTATGGAGGCTAGCATGGAGACCAAGTTGGTTCTGGCCACCGCCCATGCTCTGGTCAAGCTTGATGAGGGCGAAATTGTCGGTGACCCCATGGAAAAGGCTACTCTCAGCTCTCTTGGCTGGACTCTTGGCAGAAACGATCTTCTCCAGAGCACCAACAAGGCCGGCAGCACTCAAGGCACCGTTCAGATCAAGCGTCGATTCCAGTTCTCTTCTGCTCTCAAGCGTCAAAGCTCCGTCGCTATGGTTCATGGCGCTGATCTCGCAACTGGCCACAAGATCAAGGGTACATTCGCCGGTGTCAAGGGCGCGCCCGAGACCATCATGAAGATGCTTTCCGTTGTTCCCGATGACTATGAGGAGACATACAAGTACTTTACCCGGAAGGGCTCTCGTGTTCTTGCTCTCGCCTACAAGCAACTCACTGTCGACTCCGAGCTTGGTTCCTCTAGGATCAACGACCTGAAGCGTGAGAAGGTTGAGAGCGATTTGACGTTTGCCGGTTTCCTTGTCTTGCACTGCCCCTTGAAGGAGGATGCCAAGGAGGCCGTCCAAATGCTGAACGAGAGCAGCCACCGTGTCGTCATGATTACTGGTGACAACCCTCTTACCGCCGTCCATGTCGCTCGCGAGGTCGAGATTGTCGACCGCGAGGTTCTTATTCTGGATGCCCCCGAGGATAACAAGGGTCAGAGACTGGTATGGAAGAGCGTTGACGACAAGATCAGCATTGACGTCGACCCGAGCAAGCCAATCGACCCCGAGATTCTTCGAACCAAGGATATTTGTGTTACCGGTTACGCCCTCGCCAAGTTCCAGGGCCAGAGCGCTTGGAACTCGATTCTCCGTCACACCTGGGTCTACGCTCGTGTGTCACCGAAGCAGAAGGAGGACATTCTCCTGGGTCTCAAGGATATGGGCTACTACACTCTGATGGCTGGTGACGGCACCAACGACGTCGGTGCTCTCAAGCAGGCTCACATTGGCATTGCGCTTCTCAACGGTACCAAGGAAGACCTTACTCGCATTGCCGAGCACGCCCGCAACACGAAGCTGAAGGAGATGTATCAGAAGCAGTGCGACCTCATGGCGCGCTTCAACCAGCCCACTCCCCCTATTCCCGCGATGATTGCACACCTTTACCCCCCTGGTCCCACCAACCCTCACTTCTTCAAGGCCGCTGAGCGCGAGGCGAAGAACAAGAACATGACGCCCGAAGAGTGGGTTATTCAGCAAGGATTCCCGGTTGAGACAGTTACATCTGCTGGTGCCCAGGCGCTTATCAACGCCAAGGACGCTCGCCAGCAAGAGGTCAGTAAGAAGGCCGCTGGTTTCGCCGACAAGCTTGCCTCCGGCATGATGGAATCTGAACTTGGAGACGACGAGCCCCCTACGCTCAAGCTGGGCGATGCCTCAGTTGCCGCGCCCTTCACCTCGAAGCTACGAAACGTCATTGCCGTGCCCAACATCATCCGCCAGGGCCGATGCACCCTTGTCGCGACCATCCAGATGTACAAGATTCTCGCACTCAACTGTCTCATCAGCGCCTACTCGCTGTCCGTGCTATACCTCGAGGGTATCAAGTTTGGCGACGCACAGTACACCATTAGCGGTATGCTCATGTCCGTCTGCTTCCTCAGTATCTCTCGGGCTCGTGTCGTTGAGGGCCTGAGCAAGGAGCGTCCTCAGCCCAACATCTTCAACGTTTACATCATCGGTTCCATCCTCGGCCAGTTCGCCGTCCACATTGTCACTCTGATTTACATTGCGCGACTCTGTGACAGACTCGATCCGTAAGTGCAACTGGCTTCGCCGCTTAAAGAATAGTTTGCTAACGTTTTCTAGTCGCTCCGACGACGTTGACCTCGAAGCTGAATTCTCTCCCTCGCTCCTCAACTCGGCTGTCTACCTCCTCCAGCTCATCCAGCAAATCTCCACCTTTGCCATCAACTACCAGGGACGTCCTTTCCGCGAATCTCTTTCCGAGAACAAGGGAATGTACTATGGTATTGTTGGTGTCACAGGCCTCGCCTTTGCGTGCGCCATGGAGCTGGTGCCCGAGATTAACGTTGGTATGAAGCTCGTTCCTTTCAGCGACGAGTTCAAGTATAACATGGTGTCCGTCATGGTCCTGGACTATGCCATCTGCTGGCTCATCGAGGTCCTCCTCAAGAAGTTCTTCAGCGACTACCGCCCCCGCGACATCGCCGAGCGTCGTCCCGAGCAGCTCAAGCGCGAGGAGGTGCGACGCAAGGCGGCCCAGGCCAAGCGCGACGCCGAGGAAGACCGCAAGCGTCTCGAGAAGGTGGCCGAATTCGAGCGCAAGGTCGAGGAGCGGAGGAAAAAGATTGAGGATTGGAAGAAGAGCTACCAGCAGCGAGCGTAAGCCGCAACGCTGCGGGCTCGAAAGCTCCCGTCCCCGGTGACGATGATGATTAAGAAATTATAATACACGCGCTCTTGTCTTTGGTGCGAGGGAAAGCTGCTGCTTTTCTTGGGACGGCTAGAATCGGGGGAGTCTGTATTAGATGGGACGGCATCTAGGATCTGTACAAATTTGGTGTTTCTTTCCAAGGAGTCGAATGGAGAAACCGGGTTTTCTGTATGATAGCAAGCACCATGCTTTACTTTTTGGGCGTGGGAATATGGCATCTTGCAGGTAGATATTCGTTAATACCTTACTCTTCTCCATGAGGGCTTGCTGAGTGAGGAACAAGTGTGTCTAATTATCACTTCTTTGAACACACTCCTTCTCGACATTTCTGCGTGTCGTGAGAACAAGGACCCAGTATCTAAACAGTCAATTCACCGCGGACAGCACTCCAGAGAAGACATTCGGCAAACAACAAGTCATGTATACGTGGGTAGATTTCATTCATTTTCTCATACTATGGTACAAAGACCCAATTCAAGTCTATGGCAGTGGCAGAACAGCAGAAACGGGCATCGCTTCTTGACGCCCTTTTCCCATCCTCACGGAGGGCACGGCAGCCGGCCGAGCCAAGCACAGCAGCCAGCTATGTGTCTACTCCGTCTTCCCTCACCACATCCCTTCGTCTACCCCAAGTTTTGGTTGGTGGCACGCTTCAGGATATGATTTATTTGCCGGGGTTCTGCTCGACGAACTTGACGCCCTTCTCAATGTTCTTCTTGAGGTCGCCCAGGCAGGCCTCGATGAGCTTCTCCTCGTTGGCATCGACCTTGCCAATGGGGTGGATCTTCTCAACACCCTCGGGGCCGAGCTCGACGCTGCTGGAGAAGAAGTCGATACCCTGGTCCTTGTAGAGAGGGGACTCGACGAAGGAAGGCTCGACAACACCCTTCTCGCCCTTGGCGGCGCGGAGGACGGCATCGGCCATGCGAGCACCGGCGAAAGCCATGGAGAGGGTGGCGGAGCCAGCACCGTCCTTGGCCTTGACGACCTCGTCACCACCGAACTGGACACGGTTGACGAGCTCGGCGTTGGAGCTCAGGTCGGGGTGGTTGCTCTGGGAGAAGAGGGGGACAATGGTGACACCGGAGTGGCCGCCAATGACGGTGATGTTCTCGTCCTTGGGATCGGAGCCCTTGATCTCGGAGACGAAGCGGCTGGCACGGACGACATCGAGGGTGGTGACACCGAAGAGGGTCTTGGGGTTGTAGACACCGGCCTTCTTGTAAACCTCACGGCAGATGGGGACGGTGGAGTTGACGGGGTTGGCGATGATGAGGAGCTTGGCCTTGGGGGCCGACTCGGCGGCGGCCTTGGCGAGGTCGCGGACGATGGAGGCGTTGGTGTTGAAGAGATCGTCACGGGTCATGCCGGGCTTGCGGGGGACACCAGCGGGGATGAGGACAACCTCGGAGCCCTTGAGCGCCTCAGCGAGGCCGGTGGGGGTGGGGTCATAGCCCTTGACGGAGGACTGGGTGTTGACGTGAGAGATATCGGCGGCGACACCTGTTGAGAAGGCGGAGTCAGTAAGCGAATCTTCAGATTTCTGGGGAGGTGGCATGATGATTCGAGATTAGGGGTGAGGAATTGGCCAGGGAGCGGTCTTGGAGTTTCGGGGTCGGAGCATGTTTTTCGCTTCATAGCGCCACCGAGAAAGAGCGCACAAACGCAATGGCACGGCGAGGGAATTATGTCGAGGAGAGGAAACGTACCGGGACCTCCACGGATATCGTAGAGAGCAAGCTCAGTGACGAGAGGGTTGAGCTTGAGGAGGAGAGAGAGGGGCTGGCCGATACCACCACCGGCACCAAGGACGGCGACCTTGGAGAGCTGTGTTCGAGGTTGAAGTTAGCAAGTGGATTTGAAGATCTGGGAGAGCTCGTCTCGACGAATTGGGTCGGCGTTGAGCGGTGGTCGGGACGATGGAAGAAGCGAGCGTTGACGGGCCGAAAGCAAGCGACACAGGGACGTTGAGGGGAAGAAGGAGGACTAACCTGGCGGGCCGAGGCGGAGAAGGCGCGTCGCTGAAGCTTGGAAGCGGCGAACATTGTGACGGTGTAGATGAAGGATATGAATTGGTGAGGGTGAGGTCAATTGGGAGGGGGAGGGAAAAGGGAACAAAAACGAGGCTGGTGGTGAGGCACTTTAAATAGCGTCCAACCTGAGGAAACAACAAAAAAAAGGTCCGGAGCCACGGCAATGGGGGCAACTGCGATGGGGGGGCCACACAGTTCCTTCCCTCTGTGAAGCAAACTGAGGAGCATTTTTGCTGTGGAGGGGAAAGAGCAACGTTTTTCTTTCCCAAAGAGGGCTAGCGCGGTTTGAGCTGAGGCGAGCGGAGCTGGTTCGGAATTGGGAGGGGAGAGGACACGGAGCAACGGGAGGGAATGGATCATCGGATCGGTGAGGGCTCGGGAGGCAATAAATCGTGAAGACTCTGGTGAAAAGATGATAATTATTTTGCAAATTCATTCAATATTCACATTTTTTGGTTTAGGAATTTGAGGACGTTCAAATATGCTGGACCACGCCTGAACTACGAAAACCATCTCATCGGAAGATTCTCGGTGAGGAACAGACGCATTGTCACGGCCCGTGGGTGGGAAGATGGAAGCTGGCAGGTACCATGATGGGCATGGATGAAGGCAATGCATCCGCTTGGACTGCATATGGACTGCTAATCGTCTACCTACAGGCAAATTCTTGAGAGCATCACCGCCATTTCCTCCTCAATTGATGCATTTACGGTCGACAGCACAATTATTGCTGCATTTCTCCAACCGCCACCTCCACCTCCACTTCGTCCCGGTGAGGCGCTTCGCTCCGATCATGCACCGATCCTTCTCGACATCCAGCAACCGCCGTGTACTGGACGGACCTGGGGGAGAGTCAAACGCGAAGACATGGCGAGTGCCTGGATGCATCATTATTGATTGTCAAGGTATTGATTGGTACGTCCAACTTGACTCGGCGAATGCTCCAACTTCCAATGCCTCCTCGTCGACTATCTTCACACAGGTACCACACCCTTCTTTTTATTCTTTGTGGCTTCAATATCCATCCGCTCCTCGAGCTAGCTCCTTTGCTACCCCTCCACCATTCCATCCCTTCACCCGTCACACCTCCAACAACTCAGTCACCACTTGGTTTATGCACACAAGTCACCTGCGCCTATCCTGTCTGCATCTTCTCTCTCTCTCTTTGTCCATCCCATCATCCGCCCCAAACACATCGTGTTCCCCTGTTTACATTCCCCACGGGGTTCCACCCTCGTTGGAGACTCGCGCCATTGTTGGTGGGCGGCACCATCGGATGGAGACGGAATGAGAATCCCACCTCATGACCACGCGGCAGCTTTATTCCCATGGACCATGGTTTATGAAGATGCTGCATGTATCCGTACGTATAGTAATTAATGTACGGTACTTACAGTGTGCATATGCGAGATTAGTCTGAGTCGCCGATTGCGGCTCCCGGGACTGAATTATCGCTCCCGGGCAACCGAATGCCAGCAGACCGGACGCCTCCACCACGTATGGACGTCTTCAGGGTGGATGTTGTGAGAGAACATCAAAGAATGAGCGACTCGAGGTATTTGCAAATATATTGCAACTACTTCTCCAACTCAATCACCAGCTTCCCGACTTGCTTCCCCTGCCAGATATACTCAATCGCCTCAGCCGCCTTCTCAAACGGCCAAACCGAGTCGATAATGTCGTCAAACGTCATCTGCGTAGCCGAAATGGCCGCAATCAGATCATCCTGGTCCTCCTTGGACCCGTCGTTGATGCCCCGAACGTTGACCCTCCGATCGATCAAGGTCGACACAAACTCCTTCAACTCCGATACCTCTTGACCGCCCAGATAACCGACCTGGCTGACGGTGCCGCCGCGGCGCGTGGCCTTGATGCTCTTGACGAGGGAGCTGCTGCCGCCGTTTTCCACCACGAGGTCGACGCCAATGCCGTTGGTCAGCTTCAGTACCTCTTCGTGCCACTCCGGGTGCGTCCGGTAGTTGATCGTGGAGATGTACGGCGTCCCAAAGAGCTGCTTCATCTTCTCCAGCTTGTCGTCGCTGGAGGACGTCAGGATCACCTTGAGGCCAGACGCCCGGGCGAGCTTGAGAGCGAATGTGCTGACTCCGCCGGTACCTTTGAGCAACAGCCTTCAGTCAGCGAGCGTCCCATCTCTCATGCACCTAGGTAAGTGCCTACCTTGGATCAACACCGTCTGTCCAATGCTCGCGCCCTTCAGCGCCGACCACGCCGTCGTTCCGGCACAGGGGATTATGCTCGAGTGCACGTAGTCGAGGTGCTCGGGCAGCTTGCACACCAGCTTCTCGTCAAACACAAGATGCGAAGCCAACACGCCATCCTCGTTGGCTGCGAGCCACGACCGCCCGGTCGAACGCGAAGTGAGGTACTCGGTGTCGGTGACAGGACACACTCGATCTCCAACGGCCAATGTCGATACGCGGTCGCCCACGGCCACGATCTCGCCCGCCGCGTCGTTGCCAGGAACGCCGTGCGGGATCACCGGCCAAGGGTTGCCGCCGTTGGCGATGTTGGCGTCGCGGTAGTTGAGCGCCACGGCGTGTACCTTGATGAGGACTGCGGTCGGGTGCAAGGGGAGTGGGAGGCTCTCGGTGACGAGCTTTACCTTTGGTGCGTTGGGGGTGTAGTCGTCTGTCCGGCGAAAGGCCTGGCGGGTGGTGATGTTGGCCATGTTGTTGTTGTGGATGTGATTTGCGTCCGAGTCTCGTCTGGTATCAACTTGCTTTGCACGCTGACAGATGTGCTGCAACGAGTGTCATTATTATACTGCCAATGTGCTTCAAGCAGCTTATAAATACCGCTCAGCTTATAAATGCAACGCACCAGATGCCAAGAGAGTGCTGAAGATCGACGCGCGAAAGGGCCGGAGGTCTTGATCCAATGATGATCAGGTGAGCTGCGAATGATGGATAACCCAGATCAGGACAGCCTTGAGAGGGTTCGGAAAAGCCGATGCCCGTACAATCGGCATTGGCATCCGAAGGTGAGGGATGTCTGCTGGTACCTCAGTTATCATGATTGCTGCGGGGTATGTCATGACTGTGGTCAGGAAGGGCGCGAAGCACAAGTTGCGTCGTATATGTCATGCAAGGAGGCTGCCGATCAAGCGCTCTCGTTCTGGTTACCCCTTTAGGACCGACAACTTGCATATAGATAAGTCTTTGTATCTCGGTATACAAAGTCCTTGATGAGTGCTCTCCATGTTTTTACCAGGTCAGGAACCGGAGCTTGCAGCGAAGTACGTGTAGTAGCAAGTACCTTCTAATGCGACGGTCACAATGCAGAGAAACCTAATGACTCTCACAATTCCTGGGGTGCGGCTAACATCCCGTTCTATCCCTGTGTTTGTTCCACTCATAAGTATAGCGGTGCCGGTGCGCAATCTACACTGCATCTTGGAGTCTCGCGTCATCGTGACGGTCCAGACGGCGGAAGGGCCATTTGAGCTGCATGAAAAGCAGGTGAAAGCACCAAAGTTACCGGGATTGGGGGTTACGCTAAGGTTGGATGTCTTGGAAGAGGCAGTTGCGAGCTATCGTCATGTCAAGATGTTTGGTTCAGGGGGTATACTCTGGGGTGGTGTTCTGAGTCAACATGGATTCTCAGAACAGACCACAGATAGCCGTCAAAAAATTAGGGATGCAGCGTCATCAATTATCAGATATGTGGAAAGCGAGAAACCCGATATTGTGACTCTTCTAGCTGCGTAATTGGACCCTGAGGGACTTCACCTTGGTACCAGCGTCAGAAGCGTCATGAAACATCACAATCCCAGAAGAGCTCGGCGGAAAGCCAGGGTCAATAGCTCTTCGCAAGCATGGCTGCGTGTTATCCGTTGATGGTTTTGGCCTTGCCCATCGTCTGATATGGGAGATGTTTCCGCGCTGGTCAAACCTGAAGGCATCGTGGCCAAACTGTGTACAGTGTATTGAGGTCGGGTGGTTTGTAATGACGCACTGTAGACACGCCTTCGGCGAATGACTCAGCTCTGACTCCACCCATGAGGGTGCGGGGCATTCCCTGTCTTGGTGGGGATCAAAGCTCATGAGTTCAACCGCTCCATTGTGCTCTGTTCCATCCATCAAACTCCCAAGCTCCATCTTCGCAGGTTGCAATTCACCAACAGGACAAATCAACTTCCCTCTCCAACTCCGAAACGAAACCTCTCTAATACCTCTCTACACCGCAACTACAATCATGTCGCTCTCGCAGCTATCGGCGCTGCTTCCCTTGCCCGACGACGAGCTCAAGCAGGTTCTCGATTATGCAGCCACTCTCTCCAAGACGGAAGCTGTCGAGCACTTCTCCAACCTCCTCGGAAACTCGCCCCGAGCCGTCGAGTTCATCTCTTCCTTCAACTCTCGAAGACAAGCTCCCAAAAACACGCCTGCCGCTCCCTCCTCTTCCAGCGCGGCTGACTCGGCACCAATTGAGCCTGCTCCGAAAGCCAAACGAGCTCCCAAAAAGAAGAAGGCCGCCATTCACACTCCCGAAGCGAGGAAGGTCGGCGAGTACGGCGCTCCCGCCGGCACGTCCTACAACAAAAAGGACAACGACCTGGACTACATTGCCCAGCGACCCAGCGCCCCCGGCAGCGCCGATGTGTCGAGATCCAACACACCAAAGCCCGCCCCGAAGCCTGTTGCGAAGCCACCGCCCAAACAGCATGCATCATCTGGTTATCTAATCGGAGACGGCCCCTCCAAACCAAAGCCCAAGTCAAACCCGACATCGCGAAGCTCAACACCCAAACCTCAAAACACTACCAAGGTGTCCATTGCTGGTGGCGTGCCCATGGCCGGCGCATCTACCGCAATCGCCGATCTAGATGCTGCAATTCGCGCCCTCGAGATCACAACAAACCCGACATTGGAGAATACAAAAGCGAGAAAGTGCAACTGCGTAGCTACGAGACACCCTCTCCAAGGCGCAGCGCCCAACTGCCTCTCGTGCGGCAAAGTTATTTGTATGAAGGAGGGACTGGGACCGTGTACTTTCTGCGGCACTCCTCTGCTTAGTCCGGACGATGTTCAAACCATGATGCGAGAGTTGAGGGATGAGCGAGGACGTGAGCGCATGGCCGCAGATCGAGAAGCCAACAAGCGAGCCGACGTATCCAAAACCCCCGCGCCCTTCACCAAGCCTCGTGGTAATGAGGACCCGTCACTGAGCGAGGCAGAGGCTAAGGCGAGAGCACATCGTGACAAGCTCCTCGGCTTCCAGGCACAAAACGCCCGACGAACTACAGTCCGTGATGAGGCGGCCGACTTCGACGTCAGCGGGGCCATGAGCGGTACTGGGAGCATGTGGGCGAGCCCAGAGGAACGCGCCCGCGAGCTCAAGCGACAGCAGAAGATCATGCGAGAGATGGAATGGAACGCTCGACCAGACTACGAGAAGAGAAGACAGGTCATGAGCATCGATGTGGTGGGGGGGAAGGTCGTTCGCAAGATGGCCGCAGTGGAGCGTCCGGCAACTCCATCAGACGAAGAAGACGGATACGACGGGGCACCTACGGATCATCCCGCTCTCAGAGAACCATCAGGGAGCAGGAGCGGAGGAGCCTTCAGCGGAAACCCTCTGCTGGGTTCACTGATCAGGCCTGTATTTGATGCCAAGGGGAAAGGAGCCGAGGTGGAAGGACGAGAATCGAGGAAGAAGAAGGGGTGGCAGAGGGTTCAGCATGATCTGAATGATAACGAGCGGGTGATACTGGACGGCGGAGTACGAGGACATGGGAGCGATGAGCCAGCGTGTGGATGAAGGGGATATGTTTCTGAGATCTGAGTGATGAGGGAATGAGGACTTAGACTTATAGATATGCTTGACTTAACGTGGATAGCGGTTTTTGACAGAGTCCCTGGAGAGCTACGTTCACGAGGTGCGTCTTGCTTCCACAGCTACGTTCAAGTCACACTTGTGGACTAAGAAGTGTACAAACAGGCCTTTAACCACACATGACCCTTATTCTGGACTCTTCTTTTTCAAGTCGTGCCCTTAATATCGGTTTTATTGAATCTACCGTTGGCACACTCTTCGTATCCTAGGCCGGGCTCCTTTGCACTAATGTACGGATACGCAGCGATGACCTGCCTTGAATCACAGCTGCTAGTTCTTGGCAAGTGGCCTACCCTAAAGTTCAGTCTCACTAAGTGGATTCCTAGTATCGCGACACGGCACGTGATTTCGTGTCATGGACGAGAGGGGTCCGAGCGCGATTTAGCGAAGTCGTGCAGTGGTGGAGTGTCATGTGGGACATGGCGCGGCAGGAGTGCATGATCCCGCCTTCCCGCGGATGCCCTCCGTGGAATCAGGGCGAAATGTTTCAATAGATGCCTTTCTGGAACATTTCGATTTCAAACCTCACATCGACTTTCCAGGGGAAACAGGATTTGCTCGAGAGACGAGAGTTGTGCGCGGCGACAGCGTCCCGAAAAGTCCTCACTGACCTGCCTATTCCATACTTGTCTAGCCTGGTGGTTCCGGCCCATCCTGCTGCGTCTCCGTCGTGTTGCATCACGCTCGCAGTCGCCGACGGAAAAGCCTCGTCCAAAACTCTGCAACGCCAGAGGGAGGAAGAGTCCGAGGGGAGATTCCGATGGGAAAGGGGGCATAAGACAACTCGATTTTGGACAGTGGAACCTTGATGGAGGGTTTCCCCAGTTGAGTCTCCCCTGAGGGTTTCCAGGTCTTTTGATGGCCGTGTCGGCGTGCAATGGAATTGGATCCAATATTCAACCGACATGCCGAAATAAGCCCCATTTCGTGGGTAATAACTCCCATCGTAACGACTGCTGGAAAAACTGGAAAGCATCGCGTCGAAATGCGAGGTTGGGGAATGTCGGTGGGTGGGAAGAAGGCCATCTGGACTCGGGCAGCCATCGACTCGTCCGGTCCTTGTGACCGAGTTTGCTGAGACGACCGCTACGAGCCCCCTAAACAATCGAGCCTTTTTAGTGATCTCCAGCGGGTCGGGTCGCTGAAGCCCTTCCACAAGGGTGCCATTGGCCTGGGCTTCGGCAATGATGGGGCAAGCGCGACTAGACCGCGTCAACCACCATCCCACAGAGACGCACCTGCCATTCTCTAAATTCACTGCCTGCCATGACCTGGGTCATTCGCTCTTGCCAGGTCGACTTCGACGAGGACTTGAGACTTTGACTTGCGACTTCAAGGCTTCCACATTAAATCAACTCCAACATCAACACATCCCCAGACCAACAAGGCGCGTGTCCAATATCTCGGCCGGGACAAGGAGCGCATCGCACAATTCGATTGTTTTGTTTATTGTTTTGTTCCTCATTTTGGCTGCGACGACAACTACTTCGCACCGCTGAGGGCTCCATTTTGAAACGCGGTTATCGCCCCGACACACACACACTCCGCCCCGACTCTGGACAGGCCGCCTCTCCGTTTTCATGGTTGCTCTCCGGCGCAACACCACGGCTCAGCTTCAATTCCAACCATCTGCCAGTATCCGCGTCGCCGGTGCTTGAAGACGTCGCTCGGCTTGCACGCCGCCGACAGCACCGCACACTCCCGCACTCCCCCAGTTGGTGGGGATTGCGCGGTACGGCCCCCGACCGACGCGACCGACCGCGAATCTCCCTCGACCCGATTGCTCCAACCATGTCTTCCTCAGACGCCTCGGCGCCCTCATCGGCGGCTACGACGGTAGTCACTACCGCGCCCGCGACTGTTGTCCCCGCCGCCGCCGCGTTCCCCGTCGCGCTGCAGCGACAACCTTCGACCGACGGCGAAGACCTCTCTTCCCAGAGCCACCCTCAGTCGACTGCCGATTCCCAGGATACAACCATGACGGTGTCGACGGACCAAGCATTTACGCCCCCAGGTAGCGACCCGGGGACGTGTCCTGTTGGCCAATCCAGTCAAGATAGCCAACTGCACCAGCTCTCGCAAATTGCTGCCGCCCAGGACAAGATCGCAACGGACGGCTCCTCTTCAAGGAAACGGATGGCAGATGGAGAGGTCAAGACGCGATCCGAGAGTTGGAGTCCCGTAAAAGGACACACTCGGGGCCCCAGTGCGGCCGGCAAGGCCTCCACGGGGGGTTATCTTGGAGAGGTAAGACGCCATGTTCTCCCGGGGGGATGCCATATTGGATATGGCTCAGCGTTCATTCGCTGCTCCGGATCCCCGCCCAAGTGTTGACAAACGACTGACACGATGCAGCTTTCTGCTGAGTTGCGGACGCGCCTCTCGTATGCTATGGTCAAGGTTAACAAGGGTTGGCAAGATAACTCTCTCGAAGAGGTTGAGTCACTTGCCTCACACGCTGCTTCACCTACCTCGAGCACTTCGACGGTCCATCGGCGTCAGGGCTCCTCAGCCAGCCCGCGGATGGGCATCAATCCTGTCCCTAGTTCCTCAGCACCGTCCACATACGAGCCCGTAACTCGACGTCGAAAGTCCAACTCACCTCCAAGGATATCTTCAGACAAGCCTACACTTGCCCCTCCGGCATCTATCCAGCCCTCCACCACCATGCCTGCTCCTCGTTCAAACCCACGCCGTAATTCCACTCCTCACTACACACCTACCCTTCTCTCACATTCTCACTCCGCTACCTCGCCGCATACCCCAGGCCACCCAGCGATGCATGGTGGATCGAGGACGAAAAACCTGGTAGACCCCATCTTGTTCTCACCGCAACCCAACGTCAGGGAGCAAGACGCAATCGAGTCTTTACTGTTCATGAGCAGCCCAGGCAACTCGGCCAGCTTGAAGCATGCCTTCTCCCCAACAGGGTCTCCGGGGCCGCACATCGGGGCTGTACGGGCTGTCCAGACTCGGCATGCTCTACCATCAGGCCCTCGAAAACCACTGCCAACTTCTTCACGACAGCAGTACCCAAACAAGCGACTAGGATTCGAGAAGTCACCCGCGATGCCTCCGCCTCCTGGTTCGCCAATGGACCTGGACTCACCGCGTCAACCTCACTATACTCCAAACCGGGGCACCCCGCGGCGCGTCAATGGCAGCAGTCACCTGCGAGGGTTGTCGTTACCAAGCGGGCTGGGCAGCGGAGGCCGATCTGCTCGAAAGATCCTCCGAGATGAAGATATCGAACGAATGCTTGACCGGGCGGTGGCCGAGTCGGCGGACAGCTCTGATGATGAGGAAATCCAACTGGGCCCAGCAAGAAGCGGTGTCGCAGGCATCATGCATGCATAAATGCAGGGCTTGCTTGCTTCTTTTGCACATCCGGCTTGACGGGCGGTACGGGCGGCTTCTCGCCGTCCAATCACGGCCCTTTGGGGGAATGCAAGTTGCAATGGCCTTGACCACTTTCGAAAATGCTGCTTTTTGCAAGGGCCCATTTTGGTGACTTGGCTGAGGGACATGATGCGGCAGGTCGGTTCATGACACTGATGACTTTTGGCATTTCCAGTCATTCATTTATTCCCAGCGGGAATGTTGGATACGGAGGCTTTTTCTTGGAACATTGGTATTCCGGTGGTCTATTGTCAGGTGCATTTACATGGGGTGTTGAATTTGGGGCTGCTCTTTGTTCACACATTTCCAGCAGGCAGGGAGGCTCTGCTCTCGAGCTGTGTATTTGAAGTTTAGGTGATTGTTGGCGTTTTTTGATGTTTGATTTTGTATATACTATCCAATCGGATACCTACCTTGGATCAGGGAAGGGAAGTGGATAGGAAGAGACTATGTTACAGTGTCATGATGTTTAAAGGTCCAGGTACGTGTGAAGGCTTGGCTTGATACTACGAGGTGGATGTTATTGAGGGTGTGAGGATGGCAAATAGGGCATCTGCCAGTCATATTCTCTGCAAGGTTGTGCATCTAATTATTGCAGTCTCATTCTTGGTCATGGCCACGCTCATGCCTTATACATCTCAAAGGCCAACTCCCTCCCTCAAGTCGAAAGGATCCAACGCTCACAGAAAACAGAAAATACCGCCAACGACATATGAAATACACGAGTCACAGGATGACTAGTCTACCTCTCGGCAACAGTCATGACACCCGGCAACCTCGCACACGACGTCCGCCTCTTCTCACTCATAGTCCTAGTCACCGTCACCGGCCTCTGCTGCTGCTGCTGCTGCGGCTGCGTCCACTCGGACAGACTCGTGCCGCCACCAAAGAAACTCACGGGGCGAGAGCCTACGGGAGACACGGGCCCTGGCTGCTGCTGCTGCATCTCGACCTGGTATGTGCTGTTGCGATGAAGCACGGCGTCTTGGTCGGGCTGGCGCGGGAGGGCGGCGCGGTCGATCTCGGTCCAGAAGACGGCCGAGTAGCGGGTGCGGCGGCGGGCGTCGTGCTCGTCTCGCGCGTAGACGCCGTACTCGTCTTCTTCGCTGTCTGGCTGGTCGACGACGGGCGGGTACCAAGAGTGGTAGGTCTGGCTGTGGCGGTTGTGAGGGGATACGTGCAGGGGGGAGAGGGAAGGGCCGCAGAGGTGGGTGGTTGGTTCGGCGAGGGTGCTGAGGGCTTGGAGGGCTTGTTGCCGGTGAAGCGTGGCGAGCCACATGTCCAGGTCGCGGATGTTTTCTTCCGGGTCGTCTTCTCGGAGGTTGACGGAGCAGAGAGTGGCGTCGTCGTCGTCGTCGTCGTTGTCGATGTCGTCGTTTGGTTCGGAGCC
This sequence comes from Thelonectria blattea, assembly GCA_024115155.1. Lineage (NCBI taxonomy): Eukaryota > Fungi > Ascomycota > Sordariomycetes > Hypocreales > Nectriaceae > Thelonectria > Thelonectria blattea. Next base: position 122,254 of record JAMQMW010001583.1, read on the forward strand.
GGTGAAGCGTGCGGCGATGCGTTCGCTGGCAGCGGCGTGCACGCTCATGGTTTGTCGGCGGTTGTTGTTGGACGTCTTGTGGAAGTCGGAGGCGGCGTGGCGAGGCACGTACGCGCTCCGGCGGTTGGGGTCCGGAGACGGGGAGGTGACCGAGGGTCGGCGGCGTAGGTCCTCGTCGAGTTCGCGGAAGTAGTTGGCCGACGAGATGCTCCAGAAGCGCTGGCGGAAGGACGCCCGGCGGGATTGGCGAACCGAGGAGGATGTCATGGTTAGGGGGCGGGTGGAGGAGATGGAGTCGTGGTGAGGGTCGTGGTGGTGGTGGTGGTCGATGTAGTCGGGCGTGTGGTGGCCTTGGCGGTACGTGGGAGGGGAGTCTTCCTGGTGGTGGTCTCGCCGGATGAAGTTGGTGATGACCTCGATGCGGTCGGGGGGCGAGGGGGAGAGGCCATCGTGTGGTAGGTCGTCGTGTCTGGACGACGGTTTCCTTCGACCGAGGGCCCTGGAGAGCCGGTTGCCGAGTCTGGCGAGGAAGGCCGTTTTGGGCATCTTGAGGGTGTGAAGCCGGTCTTGACGGTCAATGATGGATGGCTGAAGGTGTTGTTTCTGGTGAGAACGACTAGAGTCGTTCGAGTAGGAGAGACTCTCAACGAACGACCATTGCGAGTATTCGACAAACAAGCTTCTAACGAGCGACGGGATGGATATACCGTAAACGATCTACGATACGGCACGATACGTACATACGTAGTACACAAATGGAGGCTCTCGAACGTCACAAGATGGGAGGGAACAGGGGTTGATTATAAACTCCCAATGCGGTCGGTGACTTTTCCCAGCCGCCTCGAACGTCCCCTCTCTCGACTCACAGACGGTGGCAATGGAGAGGGGGGGCTCTTGGCTCGGACGGCGCGAGAGGGTTAGTTCAGGTCGAGGGAGGACTAACAAATTAATTGCGCGCCACAGAAAAAGAAGAAAGTGACTTGGAGACGGATGAAGGAGGAGGATGTTGGGCTGGGAGGGTGTAGAGTTTGGTTCTGACGGAGGGATCGATCGATGAGTTGTTGTTCTGGAATTCTGGGAGTCTTGAGGCGGGAAGTCTATTGAGGAGAGTGGTGATGCTCGTTCACGGCACAGTCAGTCAAGATGCCGCAGGTACAAGACGTTCTTGTCTCATGTGAATAGCAGTCAGACAGATCAGAGTGGCTCCCAGCCAAGCAAGGGATCCCCGTGACACCAGAAACATGCGCAAGGGTACCACGAGATGCCTGCCACTAACACGGAGCAACAATAAACGCGCCCGCTTCGATCCGGGGATACATCAACGAACACTTGACAGCTGAACCGAGCAGGGGTTGGCGAACGAACCGCGAGATTGCCTCGGCGCTTGGGCTGATGTGCTCACAGCAAAAACACGACGACTGATAGCCTACGGAGTACAGGGCTACAGGGCGGAAACCCGTCCGCCCGCTAGCTCAAAGACATTCCCACCACTTCCACCGTTTTGGTGGGTGGTTCCGGATTTAGTCGTCTGGGAACTGGGCCCTCGTGATGGACGCCGGTGGTCTGAGAGTGAGAGGGGTGAGGGTCTGGGTGTGTGAAGTCGAACGCCCATCGTCGAGGGAACGAAAGCTGGAATGTGACACTTTTCTCAACGCGGAGACTTCAAGAGCAAGAAGTGTTTTGAGACGAGACGAGACAAGAGGCGTCGATCAGCGGATTCCTTCTCTGGCGTTTACTGGAAGCGTTCGAAGGACCAACGTAAAAGGTTGACGCCGTGTTTTGTCGGTGGTCTTGGGGAGGCTGGGCGCTTGCAGGAGTTAGTTGGGTGGTGAGGGAGACGAAGAGCCATTTTGTTGGGTGCATGTTTGTCCAATTCCCATGCCCGACGGCGATTCATGAACGTTCCCCCGAACGGAGTTGGGGACCGGTCGGTCGAGTGCTTGGCTCGCCTTGTGCCTGGGGCATTTCCTTGGTACTTGATGGTAGAGAGCGTGCATTGTGCATCACATGTCGAAGATATCGCGGGCGGCCACCTAAGTAACCTAATAAAAAGTCCCAGACGGGAAGTACCGACGGTTGCACGGGTTCCTGAATCAACCGTGAGACAATGTCTTTGATGCCGTCTCATTGTTCTCCTTTGCTTCCCTCTCTCGAACAAAGGAAACCCGTTCCTCCAAAGAATGCAAAAGTCTCAAGACAAGTCAGCCCAGACCAGATCATCCTCTGGAATTCCTCCCTCTCCCGGGTCCAGAACCCCGCGGGCGCACCGGCTTTTCCAGCCTTTTTCTATCGTTAAAAGGGCGCGCTAAACTGTTCCCGAAACCGGAAACCGGACACCGCTTCTACACTTCTTCAGGTTATTTTTCTTTGCTGTTGTGGGCACGGCACGGCGAGTTTTGACTTTGGATGGGAAAGTAGATCTCGGAGGACGTAAAAGTTCTTGGTTGGGCGACGGGGGAGGAGGAGGAGAGGGAGAAAAGACGGCTGGGAAAGATTGACGCCCCTATTGGACGATTTTGCGGCGTACTGACACCATAAATGTATGTGATATGGGGGAAAGGGGAAACGTTGGACATTGTGGCTTCAGTCGAGGATACGGGATGCACAGGAGGGAAGCATGTGTGATGAGGCTCTTGGGAAGAGGTATTGCAACTCTACCGTTTCCCGGTCGGCTGGATGTGACTTTTTTTCGAGGATCTGCATATTCTGTGGGAACGAAACGCCCGCAGTGGATGGATGGCATGAGAAATGCGGTTGCGATGCAGAGTTTAAAGGCTGGCAGAACCGCAAAAGTCAACCGTCCGCGAGGCATGTATGCTGCGGCGAGTACCCGCGGTTAGACGTCGAGTTGGAAGCCAGTACGTGTATGATGTAACCTCTTCCAAGCCAAGCACAAACCCGTCCTGGCGTGGAAGACGAAGCAGAAACAGAAGAGAAGGGGCAACTCGCCTACAGCAAACCTGAAACGTAGTAGCATCCCGTGGACTGGAAGCAGGGCGGCCGAATGTTACGGGACTATCCAAGAGTCGAGGCACGGAGCATGTGAGCTTCCTTGAAGTCTGAAGCCACGCGTGGTAGCTTCTGCGGGAAGAAGGAGTGTTTGGGCGTCTGAGTTGGGATGCGAGAAGGGGAAGTCTGGGGAGATGATAGCAGGGCAGAGGCAACGAGGCGAAAGGAAATGACATGACGAAGGATCAAGAGATGTTCGGAGAATTGGATCGGGAGGCCTAAAGGTCCGATGGTCCAACGCAGTCATCAATAGCTGGACGTCACCATCAAGGCTGTCAGTGTTCAAGGAAAACCCCTGAGCGTCAGAGACTACAGAATCGACACCAAAATAGTTTAATTTCCTTGAATAAATAGCTCAACCCAGTGACGAGTAAGTCACCTGGGGATTCGCAGTGCCTCGGCACTGGAGAATGGTAATTGTTGTTCGTCATCATGTCCATGTCAACTTTTCCAATTGTTGAAAATTGCCTCCTCGGGTCCCAGAAACCCACTGCACTTCTGAACCGGAGATAATAATACGCCTCGTCTTGGTTGGGATGTGTTGAAAAGCCCATGGTGTCTCAGAAGCCCACTGCTCTTCCAGACCCGACGTCGTTGCATACAAAAGAAACCTAAAATATGACAAGAATCCAAAGGCCGCGGATTTAAATGCATGATTCAAGCCGCAGTCCCAGAAGCCCACTGCACTTCTGGACTCGAACTTGGTCCCCAAATTGGCGAAAATGACAGGATATGCGACATGCCGGACGCCCACTGCACCTCCGCATCGCGCTAAAGACGCCCTCGAGTAATGGAAGGAGGAAAGAAGAAAGGTAGCAGACCTAAAGCCTTCACGAGACATGCCTGACTTAGACCTCTAATGAAACTGGCATGGCCGTGACCTTGCATGTGTCATTGCACGGCATTTGCAGCTTGGACAAGGCAGCGTAGCCGCCTCGGATGCATTCCGCCTCAACGCCCTTGGCACGAAGGACGCTGTTGGCAACTCTGGCCGTGTCGCCGTCGTAGCACAGAGTAAGAACCTTCTTCCCTCGAAGGAGCGCCATCAAGGCCTCAGCACTGGCGTTTCGCTTGCCGTTCTTGTCCTTGATGGTGAAGAGTTCTTCGAGTTCGAGCCAGACCTCCTCCAGCATGTCGCATTCATCGGCAATGTTAGCAAACGGGCTCCCACAAGCTGACCCGTCTCGAAGGGCATCCAGGGGGATGTTGACTGAGTTGGGCAGGTGGAAAGCATCGTAGTCGGATGAGCGACGGAAGTCTAGCACCTGAGTGTTGGGTCGGGTCGTAAGTGCCTTGTCTAACTGATCGGCCAAGGAGAGAACTGTGTCGTGGGAGCCCAAGGGGTGGATGTGAAAGTAGCTCAACAGAGCCGGGAGTGCCTGCAGCTCCCAGCTGTCGTCGTAGCGGTAGAGGTCGACATATCTCAATTTCTGAGCATGGTCAGCTTATGCAACGCGACCATCCGGAAGAATACATACCTCGTTGCGGAGGGGGCGGAACTTTTCGGGTCCCAAGGTGGCAAAGTACTCGTTCAAGTACTGGTATGGGAGGTCGCTGCACATGAAAACGCAGTGCACTTCACCATCAGGCCCGGCAATCTGAGAAAGAGAACCCTCCTGCTTCATCTTCTCAATTCTCTGAAACAATCCCTTCAGCGTGATTCCAGAAGAGGGACCACAGACGATTCCCTGCCGGGAAAGGTCGAGTGAAAGTGAAAAGGAATCTGGCGCAGAGACCTCCTCAAGTGCATCGTGAGCCGCCTTGTACGGGAACTTGACCTCTTCCATGAGCGAATACTCTCGAGGACCAGGCACTCGCTCTCTAGCACTGGTGCAGACACTGAACCGAGTTAGCTACTGGTCACTCACGGCATTGGAGGTACTTACGCGATGCGGTAGACGGATGGCTTGGTCTCCTTGAAGTAAGTGCCCAAGCCAGTCATGGTGCCTGTTGATGAGTGGTTAGAAGAGAAGAGTGTCTGGGACAGGAATAACGAACCGGCAGTGCCCATGGAGGCAACAATGACATTGATCTCTGGTAGCTGTCGGTAAATCTGAGGGCCCGTCCAGCGAACATGGGCTTTCCAGTTCTATGGAGGCATCGTTAGCGTCTGGATGACGTGGAATGACAGGATGACATACATCGTCATTGACGTATTGGTTAGGACTGCACACAGAATCCGATTCGGCCGCCTTGCGAGCAGCTGCCCGGATGCCACCTCTCTCATCTACCGGGGTAGGTTGTGAAGGTCCTCCAAAGAGAGTTCTATACGCAAAGGCTTAGTACGTTCTAGAGGCAAGGAAAAGTTTGATGAGCTTACACGTCAAGGCCAAAGAACTGCATGAGACGTAGCTTGGTCTCGCTGGTCTTGTTGCTGAGGTAGGCATGGACATCGTCAATACCATGGAACGCTCGAGCAACCATGGCCATGGAGATGACAGTCGAGCCGGAGCTGCTTTCGACAACCGTCTTGGTGACGCCGGGCTCGATGCCCTTGTCCAGGAGGTTCATGGCTGAAGTCCAAGATCAGTGGCTGGACTCCCACCAAGGAAATAATACGAACCTGGCATGACCTTGACATTGGTTGCCGGGTGCATCGACATCATCTTGGCGTAGATGCGAACGCCATCGCCTCGGTACGGGTTGAGGCAGTCGGGGATCTCGACGAGGGGAAGAGGAGGAGAGTGTTCAGGGTCAAAGTATTTTCGGACAGAGTCCGGCCCGGTAAAGACGTTGAGACCCTCTGAGCCCACCATGTTGACTGAGTTGACTGAGGAGGTGAATCACAAGGGGTCGACAGCACTTGGGTACGTTGGACGAAGATCAAGGACGAGAGAATATGAGAGGTGTACTAAGTGATGACGTACGGAAGTCAACGCTCTGGGATTGAGAGAAAGATGATACAGCAGGACAAATCAGTCGACGAACCGAAGGAACAGAGCCGGTTTTAAACCCTCGCTCTTCACCCCCATGCGAGGAGCAACTCCCTCGTAGGGGAGTGGCGGATGCTGATTTTTTCAGCCCGACAAAAACAAGACACGGTCACTCACCTCCTCGGGTTGTCCTGATGGAGCCCCTCATCCCCCTCGTGCCTCTCCCGACAATCCGCACATCCACCGTGGGACGGGAGCGTCTATAATTGGCGTAACGATGCTCGAGAAACCACGCGGACTCGGCTCCATGGGCTGTAGCACCGTGGGACAGTCATTTCACTGACCAACGGGGCACCTGCCGGACCAATGCCGTGGAGAAGTCGAGGGGCCGACGACGAAACGAGGCTTAGCGCGGCATCGGGTCGTCGTCGTGTCTCTTCGGACCATCGGTGGTGGGGAGGGAGAAACTTGAAGGGGTGGGCCAAAGGTGGGATGGACGAGGGCATCGCCACGTCTGAGTGGCCAGACGGAGAGGCATTTGATGCAAGCAATGAACGGCAGAGCCCCTTGGGACCCGTAAGAACAGCGAGAATCCCGGAGAACAAATCAAGGCCATCGTTGGACCCAGAGATGGGTCAAGCCGGAGGCTTCGAGCCGCCAAAGCCTGCTCGGAAAGGCCGCTTTCTAATTCATGCTGAGGGGGCGGGGGCGTAGGAAGTCAGGACAGGAACATGTGCGTCCAGGGACTGGTCAGTTGAAGAAAAAGGCGGAGAAAAAGATGCCAGGACTTAACGGCGCCGTAAGACCGAAGAAATCGTTCTTGGGCCCAAGTTGCAGGGATGGTCTGCCTTATTTCGTGTGTTGCCTTACTCAGGATGAGAAGCCATTGTCCGTTCTTATTTTCATGTATACAGGGCGACGATGAGGCGTAGTCGTTGCTGCGGCTGATGACGTGCACACCTGCAAACGCGGTGATGACTTGGCCCCTCGAATTCGGGGAGTTCACGAGAAGCTCTTCGGGGAGTTGAAAAAGTCTTGTGCGCCATTAGGTGAGGGAAGCTCGCTTAGACGCATACCGCGGCGGCCCACCCATGCAAAATCGGCGTGGGAGATGCAGAGAACGGGGCGAGTGTCAGTTTGCTGGATTATGATTGGCTGGTGAGGTGGGTCCGGGCCGTCGCCGTCATGAAACCCACTGCACCGGCTGGCGATGGTGGGGGTCTGGACCTTTAAAGACACAGAAAAATGGGATGACACGCGAAGTCTCGGTTGCGTTGAGAAGTAAAGGGAATTCCAGCTGCATCAATTGGTCCAGTATTGCAGCTTAAGTTGTCTTGGCGGGTGAGTTGTACTCAGGGCTGAAGATGCGGCCAATCTTGAGATGAGCCTGCTGACTTGGGGGTGCAGTCACATCATCAGATCTCGCTTTCACGTCAGCGGGGAGAGGTCAAAATATTCGAAGCTGATTGAAGAACCTCACTGATGATAGATGCACGTCTCTTGAATAGGAAACTCGGTTGAATCAAATCCCACGCTCATGGCCCAAGTCCCATGTCACGAGCTGTTGAAACTTGGCCAGGTCTTTGGCAAAGTTGCAACCTGCAGACGTCTGAGCGTGCTTAGACTGGAACCAACTCAAGATGGACTTGAAAAGGGCGGAATTAGCATGTTCTCTCTTCTCTCACTGCGTTGGGCCAGACTACTCGGATACACCTCCTCCCACCACCTCCTGGAGGACGGGGATCGGGCTGCGATGCCGACAGTCCGTAACAGGAATTCGCTCACGATCATTCCGCATTACCTCGAGCTGAACTTGAACCGAGATGACATGGGTTGGTCTTGCCCTGGCGGCATCTAGTTGTCTTGCCGTCGGGCGCATGCCTGCATCCCGAAGCCCCCGTCATACTAAGAAATGGCGAATCTATCAACCCACGTTTAAAATGTAGGCTAGTACGGATAGTTGTACGGATATCGATTGAATCCCAAAATGGCCGTTGCCGCCTGTCGCTGCGCAGCCGCGCACAATCACACATACACGTGTCATGGAAGTCTGTTTCTCAAATCTTTCCTCCCAAAAAGCCAACAGCGCCCGGAGGTTTCCATGCCTACCCACCTGACCACGAACCTACCTATCCAGGGGTAGGCATAGGTTTGTAGGTAGGTATGACTGCAGCAATGGATAGGTACCTTCGTTTTTGAGGGCTTCATACTTGCCTTACACTTTGTCGGCCTTGTACTTGCCGTACATTTTGCAGGCTATGTACTTGACCATCTTAATGGCAATATCTCCTACTTTCCAGGCCCGAGACTGTTTTCCGCTCAGCCGTCTACTCATCTTTCACCAGACTCACGTCACTCATCATCCATCCAGCCTTTTCTCGCGGCGATATACTTCTTGGACGTCTATTTAGGTTCGATCCATGACGCAGTTGCATGCGACGGATCTGCACACATACGTGGCCAGACTGTGAGTTTCTCTGCACCAACCTGATGACGCCTATGAACTGATGGGTATGAAACAGTCACAATGCCCCGCCATCCAGCGACACCAACCCACGTCAAATCACGACACGTCAAGATAAAGTCTTTACTTGGGTGCCGTGCCCCGCTCTATGAGTTCCAGCAACCGAGCAAGTCTGCCTCTCATCTGAGAAGTCGAAGCGCTCCCATAACATCTTGCGAGATCGAAAACCTCATCATGCCAGCGCCACATCACTCAAAGGCTCCGACGGAAGAAGAAGCGGCTGGATACTTCTACGGCTTGCCGAACATGCCGAAGTTGGTGGCTCGGTCCAGTTCGCATCCATGGGCCCCCCAATCCGACTGGTGGCCAATCCAAAAGACGCTCGACCCCGTCACAGAGCATGCTATCATCAAACCTTGGAATGACCCAGTGAGCCCTCTCCGACAGGAGATACTGGGAGTTTTGGAACAGGTTTCCTGGTCTGCAATAGACATCCTCCGAATTGGCTACGTACGATCCAACGTGGTTACCGGCGAGGAATTTGACCGTCCGGTGACCATGCTCATCTCTGTGAAGCCAGGCTCGACATCTTGGCAGCATGGCCACGCTGCCGTGGTGGAGTGTCGAGACATCCTTCAGCAACATGGAATCTTCGATGTACACGTTGAGATGAAAGAGTCGGTGGTAGTCCCAGGCGGCCTCCATCCGACGGCACCTCACTCGGCACCTCAGACGGCCCCGCGGCTAGTCTCTGGGCCACTGGGCAATCCAGTCGAAGCCAGCATGCTGCTATCCGAGTATCTGGGCCTATCAATTGCTCCGCTTGGGCGGCCAAACTACGAAGGCACGAAATGCCTCTACTTACGCCAGCTCGATCCCCCACGGACATTGGCTTTGACCTGCCGCCATGTCGTGTTCGAGCCGTCGATGCCCAACGAACAGTACCGCCACGATGCGGATAAGGAATGGAGAACTGTCATCCAGCCGGGCAACGGCCCTTTGAGGAAGGCAATCGAGGAGCTCGACTGGGATATCCGGGAACTTGGCCAAGAAATTGGAAAGTTGGAAAAGGATGCGCAACCTACAGCAGCTCACAAGGCCAACAAGAACCGCCAAAAGAAACAGGGCTACGAAGTGCTCCGAGATGGCCTTGCCAGTATCCGGGACCCCGCCACAAGAATCATCGGTCACGTACTGTTTTCGCCAAAGTTCAGCACTGCCAAATCCGAGTTGGGTGCGCCGCGACTGAGGGACTGGGCCCTCATTGAACTGCACGACGGTAAACACCAAACGCCACTGAGCGCGCTGGAAAACCGTATGTTCATCGGAGAGGGAGGCGCCAATGAGACTCGGAAAGCATGGTTGAGTGAGGTTCGCTTTGAAGACAGGGAAAAGAGCAGGTACGCATTACAGGTTGACGAGGAAAGCTACACAATCCCTCTAGAAGGAACGATTTCAGAGGCCGCAATGAACAGCAAGCAGAATATCGAGTCTGCGTCCCTCGATGAGTCGGCAATAATAGTTGGCAAGCATGGCCGCACGTCTGGGCTTACTATTGGCGTTGCCAATAAAGTGAAGTCTGTCGTTCGTATGCCTTTGGGCAATGAAGAGTTCATTTCGGACGAGCGGTGTATTATTGGCCATAAGAAGAATGGGACAGCAAGAAAGGAGTTCAGTTCAAAAGGCGACTCCGGCTCATGCGTGTGGGATATGACGGGCCGAATTGGAGGCATGCTTGTGGGCGGCGTGAAGACGGGAACAAATGAGTTTTTTGACACAACGTACGCCACCCCAATCGAATGGCTGCTTGAGGATATTAGGTCGCACGGGTTTAATGTAGAGCTACTCTAAATAGAAGCGAGAGAGGAACTTGGAGGGGGATAGTACGAAGTAAACATTATATAATGTCTATAGATTAATTGAGAATGGTATAATTAGATTTACTGCGCCGCATACAGACTATAGGCTTGTTTATTAGTAGGGGGAAATTTAAAAGGAGCTAAAAGGGCTTATAGGACTCTAAAAAGGTGCATTAAGAATAATAAAAATGGAGGTAAAGATAGCATTTATAGGTCTCACGTTTCTTTTTTTGCTTATTCGCGATGAGCACTGTCATCTTTGTGCGTAAATCGATCTTTAGTTCGTCACGGGAGGATCCATCTTTTAAAAGCAGCACGCCACCTGGTTCGCCGCTTTCCTCCCAGGTCGAATCCCCAGCCCCCTCCTTCCTTCCCAACCCAGTCCCTTGGCGGAAGATGCGCTAGAACCTCAATGGCACTGCCAGCCCCTGCCAGGTCAGCTGCCACAGTGGGTTTTGGGGGTCCAGGGTGCTATAACTCTTATCGATAACGATAGCGAACCACTGAAGGCGTCTAGGATCGGAGCCAGTCAGTGCGCATCGCCAACCGCGCCAAAGGCAAGAACTTCACAACATTGGAAGGAAGCCCCCAGCCCCAGTTCACCGACTGGCCTATCGCGTCTTGGACTCGGCCGAGCTTCGAGCCTCGTTCTCTTCAACATCAACTCGAGCGAGAAACAATAGCTTTCAAGACATACGCAAACCTCACGCCATTTATCCGCCGCACAGGAGACTTCATTCTCCCGCCCATCGAATCAGCCGAAATCGACTCCCGGTCCGCTCCACTCCAACGTCGCGCTTCCATCTCGCTGAGGTGCTGCCGTGCTCTCTCTTTAAAGGTCGAACCACAAAACAGTCGGCACATCGCTGGCACTTCCCGCTCACCTCGCCTCTCTGCGCGCACGAATCCGCCAAACACACGCACAACCATGTCGAACCCGTCTCTCTCCTGTCAACATTTTTAGAAGCCGAGATCCAACCTCTCGACCGTTGGTTGTCGCGCGACCCGACCCGATATCGTTCTTTGCACTTACTTGTTTGACGCTCCGCCTCTACGTCACGCACGCGCGACGCGGCGAGCTGTTTCGCTGCCGTCCCAACGATGCCGACCACGCACGTTCAACCAAGCTCGAGCGAGGATCTCCAGCAGATCGCCAATTCCTTGCTCAAGGCGCGCAAGGTCGTCGTCGTCACGGGCGCCGGTATCAGCACCAACTCGGGCATTCCTGTATGTTGCATCGCCAGTCACGCTTTCGTTCCCCGCCTCCACCGATCCGGATCGCTCTTTGGTGCAACGCTGCTCGAACGCGAATTCACTGACCCTTTCTAGGACTTTCGCTCCGAGAATGGCCTCTACTCATTGATCCAGGCCCAATTCGACGCCGCCGCTCGCCAGGCGCGTCTCGCAGAGCATGAAAGTTCTAATGGCAAGGATAAAGATTCGGGCGGGGGGAACACAACGAGCGACTTTGGGAATGGCCGGGAAAGCAAACGACCGAGACTTTCGTGCGACAACGCTTCCGACCCGAGACACACGTCGGAGGATGCCCAGGCCCAGATCCAAGTGCAGCTTGAACTCGAGTCCGCCCACTTCAATGACGGTACATCTGCACATGCTGACGAGGATGACCACCAACTACCAACCACCGCGAGCGAAAATGCCGACATGTTACCAACCATTCCTCGGAGGTCAACGCGCCGTACCGCACCCCGCGCCCAACCCATGACATCTCCTTTGTCCTCACCACCCCCAGAAGACCTGGCGCCGCCCACCGGCCTTCGAACGCACCGTCATAGTCACCTTTCCGAAATCACGGTACCTCCCAGTTCTTCACCTCTTTCGAGTCCGCCTTGCGTTCTCTTCGACCCTTTCGACCAGAGTTCAACATCCGAAGACGACTGCAGTCGCCGCAGTACGTCACCATCAGAAGTGGACGATTCGCCTCCCACGAACCCCATCAGCTCCCAAACTTCCAATCCTGGCAAGACGACGCTTCCGAATATGAAGGGAAAGGACCTATTTGATGCTGCCATCTGGTCGGATCCTCTAAGAACATCCGTATTTTATACCTTTGCTACCACACTACGCCAGAAGGTGAAGGATATCGAGCCCACCAGTTCGCACCGTTTCATCAGTCATCTCAGAGATCGCGGCAAGCTCGTCCGATGTTACACACAAAACATTGACCAGATTGAAGAAAAGGTTGGTCTTTCAACCTCGCTGAAAGATGGCCCCGGTAGTCGCGGTCGGTTCTCTCGCCGGTCCACGGCCAACACGAGCCAACTTCATAAGATGGTCGAAGAGGCTTCGAGCTCCAGCGCCGATCAGAGCCCGGCCGAAAGGTCCCAGCAAAACTCAGACTCGGAACCCAGCCAACTGTCTCAGTCAACGCAGCCGGAAGGAACCGAAAACCCTCCAGTCCCGGAGACCGAGCAGTCGTCCGATGCACCTAAGCCACCGGCAAAGAATCCTCGTCGGGAGCTGCCGCGGTCAGGTGTCGAGTGCGTTTTCCTCCACGGTTCATTAGAGCTGCTTCGATGTTTCTTGTGCGGGCGCGTCTGTTCCTGGGATGAAGGAAAAGAGCTCGAGACCATGTCTGGACAGCAGCCCGAATGCCCTCACTGTGTCGGCGCAACTACTGCTCGAGAGGAAAAGGGAAAGCGAGCCCTTGGCGTAGGCAAACTCAGGCCGGACATTGTGCTCTATGGTGAGGAGCACCCGAACTCGCACCTCATCAGCCCCATCGTCACACACGACCTGGCACTCAACCCCGATCTGCTCCTCATCTTGGGCACCAGCCTGCGGGTACATGGACTCAAGGTCATGGTCCGGGAGTTTGCCAAGGCGGTCCACACTAAGGGTGGCAAAGTTGTCTTTGTCAACTTCACGAAGCCGCCCGAGAGCTCATGGGGAGATATCATAGACTATTGGATCGAGTGGGATTGCGACGCCTGGGTTGCCGACTTGCAGGACAAGATACCCAAGCTGTGGCAAGACCCCGAGCCACCAAAGCCAAAGAAGAAGCGGGATTCGACGGGAGACGGAGAGAAGCCGGCGAAGTCGGAGAAGCCACCCGCCGTGTATCCGGTTGCTCTTCGTGATACAAAAGCCACTGGTGCTTACTGGACGCTCAAGATTTTGGGCGAGCTCCACCGCATCTCAGGAACCACGCCACCCGACCGACGGGCTTCAATATCGGTACCAGCAGCAGAGTCTGACGCGTCGACAAATCCGGACAAGAAGGTCACCAAGCCGAGACCCAAGAGGCCCCGTAAGTCGGCACCTGGCGCGCTGGAAAGGCCCAAGAAATCATGCTCAACGCTCAACCCGAACCACGGTCGTTCTCGTCAAAAGTCTGGTGCCGAGCCCACGGCCGCTCCGGCTGCGAAGGAAGAAGTCGTCGTGCCAGAGAAACCCGAGCCCGTGCAGAGTTCCATCATCGACTCCGTCAAATCGAATCCCCGGCGTAGGAAGCGGAAGAAGATTGACGGCGAAGAAGTGGTGATGCCGGTAGCAGGGAGACGGCGGACGGTTACGGATGATCTGAAGATGGAGCCGGGACTGCGGCTGCCGCCTTTGAAGCCCCAGCCTCCGAGCACATCGGTGCCACTGTACGGAAAACCAGTGGCTCTCGAGCCGCGGAGTCCTCCACCCGGACCGCCCCTGGCTTCGATTTCGGTTAACATGCGATCCGACAGTGGCCACCGGCCGTGGAACCCGTTTTACCTGGACGATCCGTTGGTCAGACAGTTGAGTCAGCCGCCGAGCTGGGGCCAAATCACTAGAGGAGACACGACAATCGTGATCAAGCGGGAGAGCAGACCCGAGGAGACGGATGCCATCTTGGCTTTGACGGGCATGAGAAAGGGCACGCCGATGGTCCACGAAGCTTCAACTCCTCGCACGGGCGCATTCGACTCGGACCTCAGGAGATGGGGCACGAGGTGGTCGTGCAAGGGATGAGGCACAGTAATTATGGGCGTTGGTGTACTGGCATCGGCAGCACGGTAGAGGATACTCGGGAAGACGGCGGCGCGTAAGACGGCGGCGCACGGAGTATGGAGAAACAAGCTCTCGAGCTACGACTACACTTGACGAGGCGTTTAGGGATTAGATCAGCGAGTTGATCATCGCATTGCATATACATCGTCCACTATGCTATGCGTCCACTATGACTGTCTCTGAGGGGAGAAGGTCTTGGCAACAGGCCAGACTCGCACAAAGCAGAAGGAATGCGTCACAAGGTCTCCGAGGTCGCATCTCCATGCACGCCTCGAAGAAGGATTCTTATCTTCGGTGCAAGCCGGCTAAGGACGGCCCCCCTCGGCTCCAGTGAAGCTCCCATGTTCAGTTTAAGGGCGCCGTTGACCTCTGGAGGTGGGGTAGAGGAGAATACTAATGAATTGACTCACAGGTGACAGACGGATAGCGGAGAATTGTGGAAGAGGGTTGACTACTTATACTTGTTCTTGTCTTCTTCCGATTCTTTTACTTTTTGGACATCTTGCATCAATTTTCAAAATGGGCATCGATCACGGCTCCTCGCAGGAACTTCCCCTTCGCGGGAAGCCAATGACTCCATCCGTCTTTGGCAAAGCCATGATGAAGGAGTTCCCATTCGACCCCGAGTGGAGGAACCTTAATCACGGTAAGTAACAGTCGACGAAAACCGTTGGGGGTTCACCGCTCACAATCCCTCAAGGTTCCTTCGGGAGCTTCCCCATCGCCATCCGGGACAAGTTCCGCGGGTATCAGGACGCGTGCGAAGCCCGGCCCGACGTCTTCATCCGGTACGAGTACCCCAAGCTGCTGGACGAGTCGCGGGCCGCCGTGGCCAAGATTGTGAACGCGCCCGAGGATACGGTGGTGTTTGTGGGAAACGCGACGGTGGGCGTCAACACGGTGTTTCGCAACTTGGCGTGGAACCCGGACGGCAAGGACGTCATTGTTACGTTTTCGACGGTGTACGAGGCGTGCGGGAAGGTGGCCGACTATCTGGTCGACTATTACGATGGGTTGGTGTCGAGCCGCGAGATTGAGATTACGTATCCCATCGACGACGAGGCCATTGTGCAAAAGTTCCGGGACACCGTCTCGGCCATCGAAGCCGAGGGCAAGCGCGCCCGCGTGGCCATGTTCGACGTGGTTTCTTCGCGTCCCGGCGTCGTGTTCCCCTGGGAAGACATGGTCAAGACGTGCAAGGAGCTCGGGGTGCTGAGCATGGTGGACGGCGCCCAGGGGATCGGCATGGTGAAGCTGGACCTCCCGGCGGCGGACCCGGACTTCTTCGTGTCCAACTGCCACAAGTGGCTTCACGTGCCGCGCGGGTGCGCCGTGTTCTACGCGCCCAAGAGGACGCAGCACTTGCTGCCGACGACGCTGGCCACGAGTCACGGATACGTGCCCAGGTCGGTGAAGCGCATCTCGCCGCTGCCACCGAGCTCCAAGCCGCCGTACGTGACGAATTTCGAGTTTGTCGGCACGCTGGACAATGCTCCGTACTTGTGCGTCAAGGACGCGGTTGCGTGGCGACGGGAGACGTTTGGTGGCGAGGACGCGGTGCTGGAGTACCTCTGGGCGCTGAACAAGACGGGCACCGACGCCGTGGCCGCGGCTCTGGGGACGGAGGTCATGGAGAACAGTTCGGGGACGCTGCGGAACTGCGCCATGGGGAACGTGGCGTTGCCGGTGTGGACGGGGGCTCTGGGCGAGGGCGGGAGGGAGGAGGACGTGGTGGTGCCGGTCGAGGAGGAGGGGAAGGCGTTCCAGTGGATTCTGAGGACCATGATTGACGACTACAAGACGTTCTTGTCGTTGTTTGTGCACGCGGGGAGGTTCTGGGTGAGGTTTAGCGCGCAGGTGTATTTGGAGCAGGAGGATTACGAGTGGGCGGGTGGTATGTTGGAGGAGGTTTGCGAGAGGGTTGGGAAGAAGGAGTATCTGAAGTAGGGGGGAGTGGAAGAAGTTGGGAGTCGGGTGTAAGTCAGTTCAGGTAGGAGAATGACATGTTTGGCATCTATGGAATGATGTCGGATATTCGTATTAGTAAATGTAAATGCAACAGCTCGACCAACAACCTTCTCACCCAAGTTAGCCACACCACTCCTTCAACGGGCATAGCCACGATCCCCCATCCCCCCCCAACTGATCTCGTGGCCGATTTCTTTCCGCCCTGCTTCCGCGACAGCTGCGTCCTTAGCGGCCGAGGTTGGGCCGCTTCTAGAAGCGAGGTGTCTTGTTTCCCGCCCGCATAACGTGGAAGAAAACGAGTATGCCTTGCGAGGACGGGGTTGGGCATGTTTCTCGGATCTCGGCAGCGTAGAAATGTGAAAGGATGCGAGCTGAGAGTGCATGGTTCCTTTGTTGGCTGCACCGCCACGACTTTCGCGGGGGAGGGGCTGGCAGGTAGGGGCAGGTGATGGATGGGTTGATGGGACCACGCGGGAGGAGGGAGTTCTGGAAGATAAATAGAAGAAGTGCCCCGGGTAGATAGACGGGGTTTTGTCGTCTGTCGAGACGTATCGCATCTACATACCTATGGGCATCAAGCCTGATCTTCCACACAACTCGCCTCACAAACTCACATCAAACAACCTAACCCTCTTCACAATGGGCAACCAACCATCCTCCTCCTCCTCCATTATATCCTCCACCACAACCTCCTCCCTCGACAAACCCCCCCAGAAGAACCTCCTCGAGCGCATGCGCGACAAGAAGCGCAGCAAGCCCCTCAGCGACGAGGACATCCTCAAGGCCACGGGCATGACGCGCTCCGAGCTCAACGCCTGGGCCGACAAGACGCCCGGCGTGGGCAAGAACCAGCTGGCCGGGAAGATCAACGTCGGGGAGACGACGGGGTTGGGGGGGACGGCGGCGGGTGAGGGGTACGGTGGGTGGGGGTTTGGGGCCGAGCCGGGGGATAGTAGGGATCGGGGGTTGAAGTTTCCGCCGGGGAAGGAGGTTAAGGAGTGATGGGATAGAAGAGAGGGTTGGAAGGGGGATGTTGTTGGTGGTTTTGAGTGTTACTGTTGAGTAGCTGGTTGGCCCTGGTTCGAGGGCTGTGTATAAATCACGCATATACGAATACCTACTGCTGCTGTGCTGAACTTGTGATACATTCCTGATCCATCATCCTTTGCACCATGACATCCAACCCAGACCCAATCCCCTCCCCCTCATGCCCAACATGTCTCGACCTCAACTCCGACAGCATAAAATCCGCCTCCAGCAAAACCGGCGGCTACTCTCCAGGCCTCCCAGCCATATCCCAGTCCTCAAAGACGTGCACCGCCTGCGCCATCCTCGTCCAGGCGATGCAGCACTGCTACCCAGAAGTCTGGCCGGCCGCTTCGTCCTATCGAGCCTTCTTCTTCCTCTTCACAGAAGGGACGGACCCGAGAGGTTTCGAAGGGTTCGGGCTGTCGGTTTCGCCGAATGAGTTTCCTGATACGGATGAGGATCCGCTGGGGGGTGTGAAGGATGGGTGGAAGAAGAGACTGCTTCATATATTTTCGGTGCCTGGTGAGGGGAACTTCAAATCTTAGTGAGTGTGGCTAATACGGGCTAGGCGAGCCTTGTCCGTGGGAAATCTTCGAAGCTGGCGTCGTTCCGACTCGTGCTCCTGACGAGCTGGCCGTGCAGGTCAAGTCGTGGACGGCAGAGTGCGAAGCGAGCCACGACGAGTGCCGGCCTTTGAACCACGGCGTATTACCCAAAAGAGCCGTGCAGATTCTACCAGGCTCGAAACCAGGCGAGTGCAAGGTCCGGCTCTACGAACCATCAGCGTCTCAACGGGGACAATATGTCTGTCTGAGCCACTGTTGGGGAAAACACCAAATCATCGTGACAAGCCAGGACAACTTTTCACGGCACAAAGTGGAAATCCCGTGGAAGGCCCTCTCTACGACATTCAAAGACGCCATCGGCTTTTCTCGTCGACTCGGCATCGAATTCATCTGGATAGACTCGCTGTGCATCATCCAGGACTCCAAGCCCGACTGGGAAGCCGAAGCTGTCAAGATGGCGTCGTACTACTCCAACGCCGACCTGACCATTGCCGCGTCGGCAGCCAAGGACGGGACTATCGGGCTGTTTCCAAAGAGAGCGGCCGCAGATGAAGCGCTGCACCTCGTGGGCAAAGACGCAGTCGGTCGACCGTATAACCTCGTGGTCCGCACGGCCATCGACCACCCGTTCGACTTGGAAGAAGACGACTTCGACCTCTTCCCCCTGACCAAACGCGGCTGGGTCTACCAAGAACACATTCTCTCCCGCCGCTTCCTGCACTTTGGCACCCGAGAACTCGTCTGGGAATGCCACGCCAGCACGCGCTGCCAGTGCAGTTCTCGCCCCGAGCCGGCGCGCTTCGACCGTGCGACGAACCAGGTCCTCAGCGCGGCCAAGACGGGCACTCAGATGAGAGATCCCCCCGAGAGACGGAGGTTGTGGTATGAGAATGTGGAAGCCGTCATGGGACTGGAGTTTACGTACGTGACGGATCGACTGGCTGCCACGGCGGGGGTAGCGATGTTGATGGGGAGGGGGGACGGGGATGAGGGGAGGTATTTGGCTGGGTTGTGGGAGGGGTCGCTCGTGGGGGATATGTGTTGGGTGATGAGTGATGGGGGGGTTAGGCCGCGGGAGTTGGAGAGTGTGCCGTCTTGGTCGTGGGCTTCGGTGAGGGGGGACTTTGCGGCTGTGTGGTGTAAGAGGGGTCTTTCTGAGGGTGATGTTGAGGTGTGTGCGAGAGTGGCGGAAGTTGAGTGCGAGCCGGATCCGCCGTCGTTTATTGGGTTGAGGAGAGGGGTTATTACTCTCGAGGGAGGAGTGGTGCTTGCTACGTTGAAGGATGAAGCTCACGACGGACCTCCTCCGTGGATGGACTCTCTCTTGGTGGTTGGTCATGGTGACGAGCAGGAGACGTTCCGCACCGGCTGGTTCTTTCATCCAGACAAGAAGAGTTTCTGGAGGGATCCGAAGGCTACGGAAGTCTGGTTGATCAAGATGATGCAGACGTTGGGGGGCAGGCAGCGGATAGGGGTGTACTTGGTGTTGCAGGGGGGGGCGGGATGTCTACGAAGGATTGGGCTGTTGACGGCAAATGTGAGGAGAGGACAAACAGGTGAAGGATTGTTCCTGAATCGGTTTGATCACTTGGCAGAGACGAGAAGGGTTCAGATTGAGTAGACTACGAGGAACGAAGTGTGTGCAAGCATATCTTAAACAATCTGATAGTTGGCAGCTGCTTGCATGTTTTCTTTACTTCCAGGCAATGAGTCGACCAGAGTGTTATAGTCTTCAAAAGAGCGACAAGAAACCACCCCCCAAAAAAAGAGTGACGAGGTACTAAGTCTCTGAACCCCCCGACTTCACTCTGCAGCCCGGTCCATCTGTGCTTAGATGGAGTTTTGCTTCTTGCGCAGGTCAAACACCTTGAGAGCCTCCTCGGCGGCCTTGACACCGCTGAGAGCCATGGCACCAAAGGTTGGGCCTATTCCCATTAGCAAAGACCAGATCTCCATTGTCAAATACGACAACTCACCCATTCGGTTGGCTCCGTCAACTTCAGAAAGTTCCATCCCACCAACGATCAAACCCGGGACAACCTCGCGCGTGTTCTTCACAATGGCATCCTCGGCAGCATTCATATCCAACCCGCGCATGCCGCCCAACTTCTCGATGCGCTGCATGCTCACCAGGCGCTTGACGCAGAAAGCACCCATCGGGCCGTCGTGGCCCGTCGTCGAGACCACGAGCGGAGCGTTGATGGTGTTTGGGTCCATGCAGCTCTGGTCGTCGTGATGCATCGAGACAAGCGTCCAGTTGGTCACAACACCAGCAATACGCACGCCCTCCCCGTCCTCGCCGGGACGAGTAATCAGGTCCTCGACGCAGGTCGCGTTGAACAGCTTCACGTTGGGCAGCTGGAGAACCTTGGACATGATAGTCGAGGTGAACAGCGCGGCGTGCTTGACAACAACGTAGTTCCCCTCGTCCTCGTACGGAACGCCCACGTCCCGAAGGAACACGTCGGCGGGCTTCCGCATGACCATGGCGGAGAACAGCTGTCCTCCCAACCAGGCGCCGCCGCCGGGAGACACGGAGGCCTCGATGATGGCGATCTTGAGGTCGGGCCGTTCGCGGGCGAGGACGTAGGCGGTGCTGAGGCCGCAGGAGCCCGCGCCGATGATGACCACGTCCGACTCGGCGTGGGAGTCGAGGTCGGAGAAGTAGCGACGGGTCATGGCGCGGGAGACTTGGGATTCGCGGATGGGCGCGAAGCGGAAGGAGTCCCAGTTGCCCATGAGGTCTTGGATGGTGGTGGCTTCTTTAGAAGCAGGCAGGCTGACGGCCAGCTTGGAGGAGGGGGTTGCCAGCTCGGCGGAGCGGGCGGGAGGGGAGATGGCGGCGGGAGGAGCCATGGTTTTAGTGTGTAAACCTGCGGGTGTTAGGGGGTTGCGAGAAGGGGGAGAGGAAGAGCATGATCCTTTCGCTGGTATTATCCAGATCAAGTTCAGGGCCGTATATTCTCAGCCACGCTCTTCAGGTTTCATGTTTCTGGAGACACGGAAACACTGGACCTAAAGAACGGGCACCGGCTCATGCAAGTTACATTACCTGAATGATCGAAATCATGACGATTGGATAATAATACGAAAGGCGGCACGCCCGTGGTTCCTCGGGAGAGAGGCCATACTGGGTGGTGATGTCTGGACGTGTTTTACGTGTCAGCGCTGAGCGGGCGAGTCGGGGGGGGGACAAACCTTGAGATGGATTTGTTTTTTTTTTAATTGTCTGGATCAATTGCTTGATTGTCGATGGTGAAGAAGAGAAAAGAAAAGAAAGTCGAAACAACAGCAGCACCCCGTTGAAATAGTCGCAGACAGAATATCCCGCAGGTGAGGGGTAACAGTTTCGGCGAAACGTCATGATGCCGCTGCGATGGGCCCCTTCGGCGAGGATTTCCGACCGGTCGCGATTGATGGTTGGAAGGTAATTGTTAGCGGCGAGGTGGACGTATAAGAGGGCGAGGGGATGTGGTATTGGTTTGATTAGGGGGGATGTAGTGGTGTGGAAGTTCACTCCGAGTGTCACAGGTGTGACTGGAGGTGCCGATAGTTGGATGATAACGAAGACGAGGGTTGCGATGCTCAGATGGAGAGGGGATGATTGAAGAAGCTGTATTCATCAGACTGCAAATTCTGTGCAATGATTCTTGGTGCTAATCCTATAGTCTACACCCACATCTCATCAACTCACCACCACACCAGACAACTACTCAGGATGCTCCCCCTTCCACCTCGCTATAACCTCAGCCGTCCTCTCGCATCCCACCGACCTCGCAACCTCTTCTGCATCCGCACCCGCTCAACGCATTCCTCACCCTCGGATTCGCTCCCTTCTCCAACAACCAAGCCACCACTCTTCCCCCCCTCCTCTTCGCCGCCGCGTACGACACGGGCGGTCCCCAATGCCACGCATGGCCTTGAACATCCGTGTCCATGGCATTCACGTCCAGGCCCAGCTCATCCACGAGAAACCGTAGCATCTCGGCCCTCTCGCGTCTTCGCCGGGCCGAGTCGGCTTCTTCTTCTTCTTCTTCGTCGCCGTCATCCTCCTCCTCGCCTCCGAGAACCCCGGACCCCCCGTCTTCCAGCGCCGGATCCGCACCTACAGCCGCCGCCTCCCCAACCGCCCGATGAAGCGTCCTCCTTCCCATCCTAGCCCCCCTATCCCGTAGAAACCTGAAAGTAGCCACACTCCCCAGCGCAGCACACGTCTCCAGCAGCGGTGCCGGCTGTGGCAAAACCTCATAATACCCCTCCCCTTGATCAACCCTCGCACCATTCTCAACCAACCACCTCACCGTCTCCCCCCGATGAACAACGACATCCACCAACCTCCTCCGCCACCCGTCCGGCCCGGCCCCCTCCTCCGAATTCACGTCCCACCCGTGCGCCACGAGGAGTTCCAGCAGCGCCTGCGAGAAGTTGTACTCGATTGTCAGCGGCGTGATGCAGTCGACGGGCGCGCCTTCGTGCTCGAGCAGGTGGCGCGTCAAGTCGAGGTTGCCAGAGCGGACGGTTAGGGCGAGCGCGGATTTGAGGAAGCCTGAGGGGGTTTGGCTGGCTTGGATGGCTTGGACGAGGGTTGAGATGGAGTTTTGCCGGATGGCTTGGCTGAGGAGGAGGCGGGCGCGGGGCATGGTGCGAGCCATTGTGGTGGTTTGGATGAGGTGGTGATGTTAAAGGTGAGTGAGGCCGAATCGAGGACAGGTTTGTTTGTGCTGTAGATGTGAAGCGGGTGTTGGTTCGTCTTGGGATAAGCTTGTCGGCGTGATTTCCGACTTGGGATTATCCAGTCTCGTCAGGCATGAACCAACGCTTGGTGGGAATATCTAGCTTGTCGGGTAACAGAGACACACTCAACCTACTCACATTGTTCTCACTGAATAATAAGTAACAATGCATTTCTTCATCTTCCCGGCTAGATACTTCCATATTCCTTCAAAAAAGTACCCCTCCCTGCAATCTTCCATCTTCATCAAAAGTCACACCACAATCGCCACCACCATCGTGAGTGGGGACGATGACAAGACGCCAGCGGCGCAGTCGTTACAGGGTAAACGATTTAATAAAGAATAATAAATAATAAATCCTTCCCCTCGAGAATGGCCGGGGGAATATTAAGCTTGTCATCCTTTTCGCAGCGTATAAATGAAGAGGAAGCGACTTTCCGCTCCCAAGATCGAGACGCCAAGGTGGTCTTGGAAACTACCTAGGAAGCGAATCCATCGACGGAGCAGATGTCATCAGTGGCGATGGCTTTGAGAAGACCTTTAGTTTCCGTCCAGGGTGTTCGCGATAAGATCGTATTTCTATTGTTCCCGAACATCGATCCTTGAACCATCTCTTTCCCTTCGGCTCTGACAAGACGGTCCATCACGTCTCGGTATCACTTCCCCAATCTCGAATATGCTTGGAGCCAAGGTTGAACGTCCAGCATTGCTCCTATTCTCCGAAAACATTTCATAGTTGTTCGAGCCCCCAATAGTCTACGCTGTTTGAAACGAGCCAAGCCTCGCAGGGCTCGCAATCCTCCGTACACCTTTCGAGGCGGATTCACATGATGTTGCTTCAGATATACCATATCCAATAAACCATGCTGACAGGACGGGATGGAAGGAATCGGAGGACGCTACTATGTGAATCCCGCACAGATCGGACGTCGACATACACGCCGTCTCCTACTTAAACTCATGTTCCCCCAAACGTGCAGTCCTGCTGTCAAGCACAGGTACGCTGTTCAGAGTATACACTCGGTCCCAAAATGGCTCTTCTTCCTCTCGTCATCCTCTCACTCGCTGCCTCATCCCAAGAACACCCTCTCCAGGACCTCATACGTCGCTCGGGAGACCTTTGCAACAACCCCGACGTCACAACCGCTGCCAGTCTCGTGCTAACCGGCGTTGGCGACGCCATCTACACATTCACGCCTTCACGCGTCTCAGACGTTCCTCAGTGGACTCTGCAAACACCCACGACGATTACAAACGAAGCCGTGACTACAAAGACCATCTATCCATTTGGCTACGTTTGGGCTCTCTCGGGAACTCCTGGCACCCTCGAAGTTCCCGCCCTCCCGACAACCGGCCTTCCTTATCCTCTCCCGGACGGCGCATCCGCGACTCTTTGCAATGCTACGCCCGTCAACACTCCCGCCAATACGACAGCTTCGACGCTTGTTTTCCGGCCTGAAGTCTCGGTCATAACTATCACTCCCACATCCGTCAATGTCGACCGTACTTCAACCCGTACCATTGCCACGGATGACCCGACAGAGGACCCGAGCATTGGCCTTGGCTACTCTGCTCCGACTACCGTAGTAGAGACTGCCCTTGGCACGGAAGGATGTTGAGTTATACTATCCCGGAAAACTAACAGAACTTGGAGGGAGGGGACTACGGCGTCTGGTGAGGGTGAAGGGACTTCGACAGCAGAAGTGAGTGCTCCTACCACGGCCAAGGTCATCACCACCGGCTCCGACGAGCGGAAGGCTCCTCCCTGTGCTGTTGGTATGACTCATGGGACGCATTGCGTGTATGTGAGCCGCTTTCGGCCATCAATCCAGTTGCTGGCAAGGAGGTCGATCAGATGGACCTGCAGACAGCTCGTTCCATCAAGCCTATGCAGTCTTCTAGAAGGCCCAACACCTAGCTCAATATAAACCGATTGCCCCCGACAGTCCGAGTTGATCTTTGTAGTGAACACAAATTTACTTCTACAAACAACTACCACCGGTAGTGAGCAAACTAAGACTACAACATCTGAGTTCGTGACTAGAGTGGACATGGGCAATGATACTGGACAAACCGAGACTACTACCTCTCTTGACTACTGAAGGGGGTCCTACTACCGTATCTCACCAGACGGAGACTTCTACCTCTGATGCGGCAACTTATGGGGGAACAGCTACGGACATTGTCAGCACCAAGCCGCCCAAGTTGCAACCGTGTTCTTGGCTATAGTCGTTTACAAGAAGGTAGGGGTAAGTGTGTCTGCAGGCCAGACGGTTACGACCGAGCCTAGCGCTACCATGGCCGACTGCGATGATGTGCGCAAGCCACCACCACTTCACCCTCTCCCAAGCAGTGCAACCGCACTCCCACCCACCGCGCAACCTAGCAAGAAAAACCTACACCTAATTCGACTCCGCGGTCCTGCATTTCTAGACGCAGGGGTCGTCTCGGGGCCAAGATGGATGCAACTCCCCCGCCGAGTTGCAGTCTGCCTTGTCGGGGGGAAGACTGCTCGTGTCGTATCAAAACGGGGCGCATTACCCTGGCCTACGTAGACGAATATTCCAAAAGATCCTTCAAAGTCTATACCCCAACCCACAACCACTCCTACAGCCTTGCTACCGTTACGTCTCTGCCTAAACCTACCTGTCCCCAACCCTCGACTATTCACCCACACCACATACATCCCCCCTCTCGTCCCCATCCCTCCCTTCCCTCCCTAGAAACACCTGACAAACCACATGAGCAAAATGAACCCAACTCCAAGCCTCTCCTCACGTCACCATTATGCCCCCCTCAAACCTTCCACCACCCTTCCTCCCCCAAACAGCGACATCCGCCAAACCCCCGTGCCAACCTCCAACCCGTCAATTCCAACGACGGCTGAAACATTCGTCATGCTGCCCGCCTTCCCGACATATCACTTTTTTCGCCGCGTCCCCTCGTGGGCTCGTCATCTGGAACGCGGCCCCCAGCAGTTAGCTTAACATTCCCATCGTCACGCCTTTTTCACTTCTGAGACATAGTCCGCCTGTTCAAGACACGCCCGTCTGGATCAAAGAAATTACCATTACCGAGCTAATACTAGATGCACCACCTCGTCTCATTCCAAGCATCCCGTCCGTGTTCTAAACCCAACCATTCCCTTGTTTTTGTTTTGGCCCGTTCCCTTTACTCCCCTAAACACCTTGTTATTATCCCCGTCTAAACCCAGTAAAGAGACTAAGAAAAGCAGCCAGAAGAATGTGCACGAAGGGTATAATGCCTATTGTAGAAAAAGGAAGAAAATGAAAAGAACACGCCCGATGCCAGCTCCGAGACACCCGCAGGCAACAAGTGTCTCGTCTTGTCCAAACCCTGATCCCACCTGTCCAGCATCCCGTCCCACCCATACCCATAGCCCAACCACTGCAATAAATTGGCCACGCCCTCTTATCTGGTGGCGATCCCGTCCGACTATGTTATACAGCGTGCCCGAGCGAAACAAGAAGAATAAGGGGCAGTGTGATGAAAACAAATAACAATGTCTATGACCAAGACAAAAATAATCCGTTGCCCGAGAAAACATAACCCAGTGTAAGAAAACAAAAAAGACAAGGAAAGGGGGAAAGATGCAACCCCCACCAAGAAAAATGACGACAACAGTGCAAGACTCGGCGATATGCAAGACTTCACCTGCAGCACGGATCTACCCGCGACAGCTCGGTTGGGTAAGTCGACGAGCAAAATGTTCCGGGGTGCGAATATCAGGAGACGCCCCGGCGTGTCCAACTGCCGAGACCTCATGACGGCGCTTCACCGGGCTAAAGGAACCAAGGTGAGGGCCGGGGGAAAAGAAGCAGAGCCGGATACCGCGAAGAAGAAAACAAGTGCTGCAACGAGATGGCACCATTCGTGCAGAGACGCCGTCGTAATGGTTGCCTCTGCAAAACGTGGTGTCCTGGACTGGCCCTTGATTGGCGTGCGCCACAACACCTGACTCGCCCCCGCGACCCTCCACCACGCCTTCACGAGGCTATCCAATGGGTCACCCTGGACGAGTGAGTCAAGGCTGCAAACACGAGGCGGACGTCTTTGCCCGCCTCATGGCCTAGAGCCTCCTCCGCTCTCGCTATAGGCCGTCGCGCTGTAAACCGGGTGCGCAATCTGCGACGTCAGGCTGGGGTATGTCTCTGCGTATGTTGCAGGCGCCGCCTCCCATCGCGGGGGTGTTGTCGAAGTCTGGTGATGTCCCATGGGCGCATGCAACCCCGTTGGCCCATATGTTCCCGCGGGAGCCGTCCGCGTGTCGTAGGTGCTTACTGACGGGAGAGGCGTGTTGATGCGCAGTGGCGGCTGACTTTGCGATGGGCTGGCGTGCCGAAGGCTAGGGCTGAGAGTCCGCGACGATGAAGAATATCCCGGCGGTGCCGTCGCGTACGGAGTCCAGCTTGCCTGGGATCCAGAAAGCGACCGGGGAGATGGAATCGAGTCGTGATGCTGAGGGAGGGGATATTGAGCGTGGCTGTCACCCTGGGAAGACCCGACTGCCTGACCAGGGGGCGTCGGAAGAGGCGGATAGGGAGCGTTGGTCGGCGCCATCATGTTGCCCGGAGGAAGAGCGCCGTTGACGTTTGCGCTGTACTTGCCAATGATCTTCTTGAGGGCCGGCTCGAGGATCTTCCATGGG
This sequence comes from Thelonectria blattea, assembly GCA_024115155.1. Classification (NCBI taxonomy): domain Eukaryota; kingdom Fungi; phylum Ascomycota; class Sordariomycetes; order Hypocreales; family Nectriaceae; genus Thelonectria; species Thelonectria blattea. The sequence continues at coordinate 149,426 of JAMQMW010001583.1, forward strand.
AACACCTTGACGTCCTTCTCGATGTTGCGGGGCTTGGGGTTGGGAAAGGCCATGATGATCTTGAAGAACTCCTCGCTATCGGGCTTGGCCTTGGACACGGTTAGCGGGTGGAATCCCTCCAGGTTGCGTCGGATCCTGTTCTTCTCTTCGACGCTGAACCTGCTGGGCGTGGCCACGAGCTGCTCCAAGAGATGGATCGTGTCGACCGAAGTCACAAAGCATTCGGCCTTCTCCGCCCACCAGATGCACGAGATGCAGATGCTGTTCGGTGGCCTCTCGTTGACCGACACTGCGTGGAAACTGGTCGTCAGCGTCGACCCGCGCTGAGATTTCTGAAAGCGGACGATGCGTCGACGGTTCTCCCACTCCTCTTGCGTCCAATTCTCCGCCATAGAGTCCAGCTTGCCCTGGATCTTCAGCACCGCCTTGTTAGAATAAAGAGCGACGGGGTGGAAGTTGCCCGCCGGCGGCGTGTTGATGGTGCTCGTCCGCACAAGCTGTGGAAAGCCGCTACCAGGGGGCATCGGCAGCGGCGTCAAGCCTCCTCGCCCTGCGACTGGCGGTTCTGCGCTCGAGGGGCTTCGCCCGGTGCTCCCCAGCGTGCCCGGGAAGGGACCCCATCCCGGCCCTGTCCGGCGGTAGTGAGTGTCGTTGAAGTTTGAGCTCCTGTATGCGCTGATCATTTCGTTGTTTCCTTGCTGGAACTGGTTGGCATATTGGCCCTGCTGCGGCGCCGGGTACTCGTAGTTATTTGTAGGGCCATCTGAAGACAGTTGAGTATCAGACTTGGGCGAGGCACTCGGCTGATCAGCCGCACCGGCAGGTGCCCCGTCCTCCTGCTTAGGCATCTTGGCTGACCTCGTGATGTCGTCCCCCGACCCTTCGAGGTACTGGAAGTTGCCTACCGCTGTCCGCGAAATCTCCTCTCCCGACGGCCCTTCGAGGAGAAGTGACATTGGCACGCTGTTACCCGTGCAGCCCGTGATCAACAGCTGAGGAACATCCGCGCTGCACGTATAGGCGAAACCAGAGCCGTCCTGCCCGTCTCGAGTCACTTCGGCGGGGCACCTCTCCGACCCAAACAGGATGAAGAAGTACGGCATGTGTGATGTGAGGGCGAAAAGGTCATATTGGGAGGATGCCTTGACATAGAGCTTCGTGCCGAAGACGCCTGACTGAGGCTGGAAGGATATGATGGAGGGCCCCGTGGGCATGTATTGGGCCACCGAGGCGTTGTTGGAGGCAAATGACTGCTGGTTGAGCTGTGCAAACTTCTCCGTCTGTTGCTGCGCAGGGAAGGACTGCGCCGGGTACTGTTCGTAGGAAGCATCTTGGTACCGCGTCGAGTCGTACGCCGAGCCCGTGGCTATGTCTGGTCAGCTTCGCCCGTCACCACGTCGCTTCAGCACTCACTCGGCATCGCAGGCAGCGGCGCCTTGCCGTACGTGGCCATCTCCAGAAGCCTAGGAGGAGAGTCCCCTCGTGGGCCTCCCCCGTTGGCTGCTCGAGCAGCTTCTTCGTAGTGAAGCGTGAGGGTCTCCGGTGACTCGAGTCTCTCGTCTACGCCAACGATTATTGGCTTTTGAGGGTGGTAGTCAGGCTGCGAGGGTCAATGTGTCAGTTCCTTGCATGTCTCGAAGCAGAGGAAGCCGCAACGTCCACGAAGGAAGGATGAGAGGGAAGAGATCAAGACGAGCGCAGGCGCTATACAGCCTTGTGGACATGTAAAGAGGGGAGGACGTTTGGTCTCGTCACGGGAGTGCTGGAACAAGGTCTAAGTTGGGACTCACCTCGAACAGCTTGTACGGGGGATACTGAAACTTGACAGCAGACATTCAGTCTTTCGTAAAGGAGGGAGTGATGGGAATTGTTGTTTATTAGGGAGGGCGGGTGAAGAATGCGAGCACTTGTCTTGGTCAGACAAAAAGCGGTCGCGGGTCGCACTTAAAACAAGGTCTCGACGACGTCTCGTCCGGCGAGGATCAGTCGACGCACAACAGACGACAGAGGATCCCTTGGGCTGGGACCTGGTTGCTCGGAGATTTGATCTGGAAAGGCGCATGCACTAATGTGCTGGCCGATGGCTTGCTATGCTAGATTCTGCCCGTCAGCGTCTCCCTTGAAATTGCTTTTGTTCCTGTAGAGGTGGCGATTTGAAACAGCCGAGAGAACTGCGGGTTTCTTACTGGTGAAGGGCGAGATGTGAGAGGGGCGCGCGGTGGTTCCGATCCAGAGCAGAGACACTCGCATTCCAAGAAGGGAGAGACAGATTACTCCTTCTAGAACGGCTTGCTTTTGCCGGTGGACAGGCGCTGCTTAAAGGGTACCGGAGACTCTGACGCGGCGGGCTTGGTTCAGAGACGACGGGGCGCTCGTGGGCTAATTGGTCGAGTCTTGTTGGGGAGGAATCACAGACGGCAATGAAGTGGGCGGTCAAGTTCCGGCAAGAGGAATCCGAATGGAGACGTGCGAGATTGTGTCCCGAAGAAGAGCAGTACAGGCCGAAGAGGTCTAGGAAATCCGTCAGCACCGTGGGTTGTGAATGTACAATGACGCTCTCAAGCGAGACTGAATCACTCTAGATGGGGACCAGCTCGAATGACATCTGAACATCAACTGCAAGGGAGGGCTAGTCAGCGGCCAACGACGTACATGGCTCCTCAAGCTCGATCGTTGAGATTGGATCACCCCAGACGGGACGAAGCTAGGCTACTATCCAGATGATATTGCGCATAGAGACACCCAAGCCTTGGTTTGATGACACCCGGACCTAAACCTGATAGTAGGAAAGAAGTGTCAGCTCATCGCACCTCGACAAGTAATCAGGGAGCACGGAAGGCGCTTCTCTACGTCTGAGCTCCGGGGCGGGAGGACGAACAAGCAGAGTAGAGGTCCACTTGGGGAGTGTTTGAAGCATGCAGTGGAAGCTGATCCAATCTGGTGAGGTTCTGGAAACTCCGAATCTGGCTGTGGAAGGCTGAAGAGTGTGTCGAAGCCAGCTGAAGCATGAGAGACATCAGGGGGGATTTCTTTTTGGGGTTGAGGCGGCGTATGCACGAAACTCTGCCCTGCATGAAGAGGCGGCGATAGTCGTGATTCAGAAAGAGGGAGGAACAAGATGAGCAGCCGTGGGGATGGGTGGGGAAGTTGAGAAATGCAGCCTCCCTTCGGCAGAAAAGGGCAGCGAGGAGGAAATAGTGTCAGGGCGAGGGAGAAGGAAAGGGCAAGAGAAGGGCTCTGCTTAGTTGCTTTTGGACATGATATTGTCCAGCCTGTGGGATCCTTGCCCTCTGAGCCCACCCACACTTGCAGGCGAAAGCCGGCAGCCCTGGAAGAGAGCCGTCCCGGCAATGAGCGCATCGGCCGTTCCTCGTAGCCGCAGAGGACTCTCTCTGGTCAACCTGGGGAGAGACTCCGGATGCAGGGCCGGACATGGGTTGGGATGACCAGCTTGGCCGTTGAGATGCCAGATTTCAGAGTGTCTCAAACCCGACTTGCAAGGGTGACGACAGAGCCAAGCCATAGTCGCGGGCATCGACTTGAGCGTGGTGGAGCAGCCAGCTGGCGACAGTCGACGAGGATGGAAGGCCCCGTCCGTCTCGGCAGTGGTCTGCTGGCCACAAAGGCAACTTCACCAGTCTTTTGGGCACAATAGCAGCAGCGAGACGATACTGGAGCTCGTGGGGTAGACTGCATCCCACCCTGTATCCTTAGAACCAGTGTGATCATGGCACACGGTGAAGTTGGCGGCTGCGAGACATCCAGGCCTTCCACACCCCTCATTGCTCTGTGAAGTTCTGGGAGACTAGGAACAATGTCGGGCAGGCAGCCAAAGAGCAGCGAAGCGGGCCGAAAGATGAGAGCATGAGGGGAAGCAAGCGGACGGCGCCAAAGGGCAAACAGAGCAGCCAAGGAAGTCCAGCATCACTCAACAAGTGACAGTAAACAAAAACAAAAGCGCCGAGGGACTGAAGGGGGAAAGAAAAACAAGAACGGTTTGTTCAACGTGCCTGAGCGAATGTAGGTGCGTAATGCGTGTGTAAGTCAACCGGAGACTTGGAGGGGGCGTGCCTGTATCAGAGTCAGCGCTGATTGGAGAGCTGCAAAGACAGGACCTGATAGTGGTGTGCAGGGATGCATTAGAGCCCAGAAGGCATGACGGACGGCGCAGGACGGGATCAGCTGGATGGACCGGGGGGCGAGCCTGGAGGGACGCGAGGGACACGGCCTCCCAGTGGAACCAGGAGGGGCCCAATACGGCCAGAGACTCTTCGAGGAGGAGGGTCGAGTGAAGCAAGGAAGACCTGCCACGCCAGTAACCGCATCCTCCGTCCCGCCATCCGCCTTCCCGTGTCCAGCACTAACATCGGACCGGGCTGCGTCTGTGAAAGTCGGAGCTTCTGTCACGGCACCGAGATAGACAGGAAGAGGCCATGGTTGTGGTGGGGTTGTCCAGGCTTGTGGAGAGCGAGGGAAGATGGAGGCCGTACCGTTGTAAAATGACAGCCCGGAAGCTTATCAACCCGGAACTCCAGATCACCGTCGGGTGAAATTGCGATCGAGTTGCCCCGGCTAGGCGAGTACTCTCACGATGTTTGTCCTGGCTCACGGTCACCCGACCACTTCGAACGCACCGACGTTGCCTTCAACTCTGTCAACAACCACCAGCAGACGGGATGCACAACTACCGCCACTTCCTCCTGAAATAGGACTCGGGGGGGCAGGCAAACTGACGTTTTGGGCGTCTGTCAGCTCAACCAGGTTTGCCTGCATCGACTGAGTTGGGGTTCCGCCGTCACGGAGCAGGGATCAGGCCTGGACAAGGGGGTTTCGGTGGTCGTGAAGAGCCAAGAGTGGCAGAGCAGGGAACGCCCGATCTATGATCGCTGGCCGGGGATTCTGAGTCAAATCTGTCAAATCCCTTCCAAATCAGCCACTCGTTGCTTTTTTTTCAAGCCATATGCACGGAACATCTCGGTCAATCATGGACTTGCGTGAGACCCGTTCTCCCAGAGAATCCATCTCGGATCAATTGGGTTGCTTCTTGTGCATTGCCCCTGGACGCCCAGCGAAAGGACTGCAAACTGCGTCATGCCGCCTGCAGTTACTTCCGATCGAGAAGCAACCAAGTGCATGAAGAAGGGGATCAAAAGGAAAATCGTGGAGGGGAAAAGGAACGAGCGACTAATAAAGGGAGCGGATCTTCGGGCAGTGCAGCACTGGCGTCACCGCGCCTACCTGAGCCCAGCTTAGGTTACCCGCTTGATGTGCAAGTCTGCTGGACCCTGATGCGCCGCCACGACCGACGAGAGGCCGCAATCTCGGGGGCTCTCTTCGACAGGTTGTCAGTTGGCCGAGAGGCAAGCGGGGCTTCCATATGACGATGAGCTGTCTGGAGTCTTGACAAGCTCTCGACAGAGGGAAGGGAAGGGGCCGAAGAGCATGACGATGGCTCATAGCAGGAGAAAGCACATGCAGGTGATCCCTTTTCGCTGGTGGCTTGCCAGGGTGAGAATTGGGGCGGGAGGGAGGGAGGAAGATGTATACGAGCGAAATGGCAAAGGCGTCGAGGAGACGGAAGATGGGATGGGGAGGGGATGGGAGAGATGTCATACTCACGTTGATACTTGTCGTCTTGGCCCTCTCCAAGCTGTCGTCGTCTCTGTCTTGCGACTCTGTTGCGAACTCTTCGATTTCCTGTCGTGGCAGTGGCGTTCGTACCTGGAGCGATTCCTGTCAGCGATTTCACACGCGAGCCATGGTTCAATGTCTCACCCTTCACTCTTCTCAGATCTCGCTTGCACTTCGACTCCCTCTGATCAGGTACCAGTACCCACCCAGACACTTGCAAAAGAAACGTTGATATCGTGAAGGCGTGAATTCGAGTAGCGTTTCTATGCCGTAATGTCGTGGTCACCGTCACCGGGTAAAAGGTGTAGATGCGTCGTTGTCGGTCTGAAGTCGGGTGTCCGACGAGGGAGTTGATGCTCGTCTTCAAGAGAGATGGCGACTTTGAGCGCGGGGAACCAGATTCATCTTATAAAACGTCCCGTCACGGACAAAGGCAGATCAGCAGTGGCTCTGCCAGGGTCCTCGTCCCTTCTTGAATATCCGTTCCATAATTGGCTTGTGGCCCTGATGCCGAAGGAGTGCAGCCGGGGGAGGCTTCGTACAGGCCGAGTACCCAGGCGGCCAAAGATGCGCCGTGTGGGAGATGGAAGTGACTTCGTCCGGACCCTGGCCACATGTCCCCTGCCGCCCGATTGAGCAAGCGACGCGGCTCGATCTAGCTGCGTGTGGCCTCTGAAGCTCGTGAAGGTGTTTGCGCCCACCAAGGCAAATTACGTCTGCTGCCAGGGTGCGTGTGGGATGCAACTGTGCATACGGTTGAACAAAGCCTCCGCGACCGCGCCACCTCGGCTCCTGAGGGACATGTCGATTCTGAGAGTCAGGGCATGGCCATCGTATCGCATCTCTCGCCTGATTTGCATATCGCTCAGGGCCCTTTACCCAGGGCCGGTAGCAGACAGACTGCTTGAGGGGCAGGGAGCAGGAATAGAGGAGCTCCGAAGGGGGGCGATCTGCGCAGGGGACCGGGGTCTTCTGTCGGCAGGGCTGTCCGTCCCCGTCGCCGGACTCGTTGCTTGGCCGGATCACCTGCAATGCCCCGGCCGTCTGGACTAGCTCGGCTGGGATAGCCAGTCATGGGAAGCAGCAATGAGGCCCGTGGATGACGCGCGAGCGGGCCGCATTTGCGCTTATGGGGGATGCCGCTACGGCTATCACGCCGAGTTGTCGAGCTTGACCTGGTATGCGTCGGCACTTGCTGCACCACGCAGTACCGGTGTTCTGTCAGATCGAGGACAGTTTTCGTGGGGAGCGTCTGCACCAACGTGGTCATCTTTGCTTCGAGATTCTCGCAAAGTTCCTGCTGCAACCGCTCGTTACCGATAGCTTTGTCGTTCTTGGGTGTCACCTCGCTCCCGCAACGCAGGCTGATGCGAAGAATCCGCACAATGCAAGTTGGTTGCCGTGCGCCGTTCGCCCGCCACAGTCGCCAACAACTCCAAACTCTCAACTCTGGCCAATGTCTTACTCTGGACAGTATGCTCTTGCCGGTGTTCGGGATCCCGGAGAAGGCTAGAAGCATTTCAGGCTCAAGTATGCACTTCCAATTGTCGAGAACAGTGTAACTTTGACCGATGGTCGACGAAGCAGCGGCCATCAACCCCCCTTCAACCGTGTACGCCTGTCATCCGAAGTCTGGTTTACCTCAGGAACGCCCTGCGAGACCAGACATTACCGCGCGATCCGTTTCCAATAATCTCGCTTGGCGACCGTGACACCACATCGTTCGTTGTACGGCTTCTTCTCGTTGCAACACGCTGCATGCGGACGTCCGTTGACCAGGTTGTGCTCTCCATTAGGCATGCGAAACGCCATCCCAACGCGCAGGTTCGGTCACTTTTGTTTGTCTTTGATCCTCCGCTGGAGCACGGGTCCGGGAGGAGGAAAAGGTTCAGTTTCAACATGGACGAAACGCCCAAGATCGTCTTCCCGGCGAGACTAAACCATTAATGCTTATCGCGTGCGTGATGCACAACACGTGGGTGTCTCAATCATCGAGGTCGATGGGATGAAAAATGTCTGCCTCGAATATCTGTTTCAGCACCACAGTCGTAATAAGCGCCAAGAATCCTTGAACGCTAAGCCTTACGCGTGTCCCACTCGCCGCTCCCGGCCTTCGTCCATGGCATGTACCAAAGGCCGAGTCGGGATGAGGTCCTCGCCCGCTCTGCGAAGCGGTTGGATTGGTGTTGTATTCTTTTTCTCTCGTCTTGTGTAGGATGCTGAAACCGAAATCAGACAGCACGAGGGAGGGTATGGCGAAGGTGGTGCAGATTCTGCAGCCACAGTCGCAGCATCTCAAAATCAAGCCGATGGCTGGGGTTCTTGGTCACCCAATACCCTGTTTTCGATTCATCGGTGCCATTTCAATCCATGTCTGGAGGTTTCATGAAGCGTTTGGGCAATGAAGTGCGCGCTCTGGGGATCAGCGTTCTGCAATGGGGAGGTTACTCCCCTCGTATTCCCCAAGCAGGCAGTCGTGAGCTCCACCAAGTTGATGATGCACGACTTCGCAGTTCCATGAATTACCACGAACAAAGGCTTCTCTCATGGCCCGAGTGATACAAGCGAGCAACGACTGGTCATGATGAGGCTGCTGATATCTTGAGATGATGCACTTCAGGTGGCACACGCTTTGAACCTGCGCATCTGGCGCCGTGCTCGACCAATACCCTTGCGGATGCCGGCCCTCTTCACAGACATCTCAGCTCGAGTACTGTTGTGGTGACACCCGGTCGTGCGCGCGAGTCGACGAGGGTTCCAATGGGACGGGCTGCTTGATGTGGCACCAGCATGTTCGGTCGGAAGTCCACGCCTTGGGCACGTCTGAGCCACCGCTTCCCTTCGGTTCTGGGGTTGGCTCTCGACGGGTGTGACTGTGATGAGAGGTAAGCCCAATGATGCATCGAGTATCGGGAGCGTACCTTGTGCCCTTGAAAGCGGCCTGCGTGGACGACATGCGACCTCGCCAATGGCGAATCGAGACTTCGCTAACGAGTCCCGTATCCGGCTGCTTGCAGGATCTAATGGAGGGGTTCGGATGCGTCTCCCGCGTCTACTTCCGTAAGTGGAGGTGCCTCTGCATTGTCGTGTTCGTGACCAAGAAGTAGGTAGAGGCAGAGGAAACATTATTGCAAGGATGATACGTTCAAATTTGATGGGGGAAAATTGATTCCTGAGGAAGAAATCGCGTGGGCAGACGGGACGAGTTGAGAGGGAAGGAGCCATGCTTTTGGAGTTGCGGCTTCCCGATTTAGAGTTGTTGCCAACTTAACTCTCGGATAAGGCAGGTACCAAATCTCGTGACGGCTCCGACAATTTGGGGGACTTATCCGTACCTACTGCTGACCTTGCCGACGCAAACTTTCCATCCTTCTGCTGTCTGCAGGAGCCTGATGCATCGCGACATTCGCTCTTCAAAGTGCAGCAAGAACTCGATCCCAAACCCTTCGCCGCAGTCGCCGACAACCTCGACGTACCTCATCTTGCTCCAGGCAACCTTGGTCGCGGTCGCTCGATCCTGCAGCAGCGGGCACGCGGTGCAACCGCCGCTTCTGCAACCACGAGCCTGATAGAAGTTCATCACGTCCAACGAATGCAATATGCATGATACTGCCTCGATGTTCAACGAATTCACAACACGATGGCGCTGTCCTCGGCGGCAAGGATATTGCAAGATCAAGATCCAGTACGGATACTCGGTCATCATCGGAGAAGATGGGAACACGGCACCTTTTGCCCGCGCCTTGACATTGCATCGATGAGCGAAGCCACAGCTGAATACGGCGTACAAAGTCCATCTCGCCTAATTCTCTAGGGGGCCTTGGACCCTCGGCCACCCCGGCCCTCCTCGGGGGGTCGTCCAGTGCCACCATCTTGTGGCTTTGGGCCCTCTGCGCAACGGCAGGTTCCTGAGATTCTAGCACTCACGCCAGTTACGTGCATGTGCACCTCTCCCTTCGCTCTGGACCAAGGGCAGATACACCTCGCCCTCTACAAATGCACAGCCTGTCCAACCAAATCTCGCGTTGCACCGATTCCTCTTAGCACTCGGCAGTGGAAGGGAGGGCAGTGATATGATGGGGGGCGTGGTCGCAGTTCGGCGATTGAATTCCATCATTTGGTCAGTCCTCTTCTCACATTCCTCCACCACGTGGGTGACGGTACATTGCTCAACGATATTTCCAAATCGACGACACCAATTCGACCCTTTTTTTTCAATGTATTCCAAATCACGCTTCAAAAAGCAGTCGATACTGTCAACTACAAGTTGATCTGCAGGCCATCCAGTGCCATCGATGGTCCAATCTCTTCCCTCCCCGCCACAGGACAAAGGCAAAGGCTGGGACCGCACATCCACAGATCTGGGAGTGACCAAAGCCACCAACCCTGTCCCCTGACCCCTGTCCGCCAGATCTGCAGCTTCCCGTGCCTAAAAGCTGAACCAAGCCGGGGGAGGAGCGGCTCCGAGAGCAGCACAGTGAGTAACTAATCTTCCCCTTGATCAATTTGCTGCAAGCAGACTGGCGAACGACTAGAAACTTGATCAGCGGAGACACGAAACTTGAAAGAGAAGCCACAAGTGTTTCCAAGCTCACCAACGCTTCGAATCCTTGTCGCTGGGCCTTGTGGCGGAAGAAGCAGGAACCGTACTGCCCGAGTCCACTTGTAATTTGGTCTAGGTACGGTGAGTTCAACTCAAGTGCCTCGATAGTCCAAGGACCATCTCCCTCCCTTGTGAAGGCTTGACGAGAAGCCAGCCTGAGTTATCCCTTGGACCCGCGGAACTTTTGCACCTTGCCAAGCCGCAAAAGGGCGAAGGGAGAGGTTTGTCATTCTTCCCACACCAGCAATAATTGGCGAGAGGAAAGTCAAGCGACAGGTCAACTCCAGGATGGTGAGAAGAGCGACAAGGTCGACAGCTTTAGGTATACGTGAACTTCCAAGGTCAGTAAGTGTGTTGTCCTTCTGAGCAAGAACGAAACGTGGAGCATGAGGAATTGCTCTCGTTCAATTAGTCCTGGGCCAAACAGCGACAAAACCTAGGTACCCTATATTTCGCCTTGAACAGACTCGGTCCCTCGTCTCAAGCTCGATTCATCCCCCCAACCCGTCGCACTATTGCTTAGTCTGTTTATATCGAGACAGGTGCATTTTGCCTGAATTGACGTTGTGCAACATAGGGAAGTTCTTGTTACGGCGTTGCCGCATTCCGGGAGCGCGGGATGGGCCATCCATCTTGACATCGTCGGTCTTTTGCTCACCCTCTAGAATGCCCGACTCGAGGTCTGATCACACAGCGGAGAACAAAAACAACGTTGGTTCGGTCACGTCCGGCCGGTCAAAGCTATGTGCCTCGTGATCAAGAGTTTTCATGATGCTGAACTAAGACCGGTACATTGCGTTGTTTCTTAACTTCGACGCGACTTCCGCGAACAGCACCGTCAACAACTCTCACTGTTGAGCAATAACGAAGGATGCGAGCATGTCAATCACACGGGTGAAAATTGCTCTCTATGCTTGCACACTCCCGTACAAATACTGCGGGGTGTGTTGTTTCCAACAAACAGCCTGACTACCCGACTCCACGGAGGAGTCCGATTGCTTGCCATTGCGGCGGCTTGGATCCCGATGACGAGAGACCCTCGTTGATGGCCTGATGTGTGTTAACCATCGTCCAGATCAAGCGACAGAATCTCAATCACACATAGCGATGCAGACGCTTGGGTGTTGATCCTTCGTGAAGAGGGCACGAATCGAGTTAGATCCGAAAGCGCCACGGCTGCCGTGGGTGCAGTTCCAATCAACATCACATCACCAACAATCGAGCTGAAACGGGCAATGAGGATGAAGTGCAAAAGATGGATGCGAAGGTGGAGGTGGCCCAAGGATGATCAACATTACTCCTGTTACTAACTGCACAATAGGTCATGCCCCTGTATCCCTTGCGTCGTCATTGGCATACAGCACTCCGTGCGTGACTTGACATGTAAGGGATGAATGAAAGGATCAAATACCAGGTCAGTGACGAGATTCCCTCTCCCCACACGGTGACTCGTACCTTGAGGATAACTAGAGCGTGTGATGGCACGGCTGGCGCTCTTCAAGTGGTAAAGTTCCCTGCCTCGAAGCTCCCTGCAAGGAAAGATTTCCGCCTCTTTTATTGCTTGCATATCCGCACTCACGCTCGCACAGCCGACCGAGGTTTACCTAGCTCGCAGCCATGAGCCCATGATCGGTGGGACCTTGGGACCCTAGCAAGCAATTCGGATCGCTCACCGGGCAAGTTGACCCCTGTCCAGCTGTCAAAAGGCAGCCCCTGTCACTCAATGAGCAGTCCATCGAATCTCGACGCATGCGCCTCTCAATGTGCGCGAATAGGGACGAAGCAAGTCTCACCGGACACTAACGCTCGAGGGCAAAGGCAAAGTTGACATGTCAATCGAGAGAAGCTGGGCTCCGGTGAGGCGGGTTCCTGGACCGCAGGCGTGTGCGGATGAACTGACATACGAAGCAAGGGCGAACAATAAGAATCTTACTCCGTGGGGGAGACGCCGAGGTACCGGTCTTGTCGTTTGTTGGGGGCCGTTGCAGCTGCGAGGCATCTTTGTCTTGCCCTATCGTGAAGCGGGTGAGACACGGGAGTGTCAACAAGGGTGTGAATCCAAGTCCAGCGTCGAGAACGGCTTAGGCCTGTCACCGCTAATCGCCCGCTAGCCATGGCCTGCACAGGGCCATGGTCCCTGGGGATCGGACGGCGATTGGTGTCGACGGCTGCAACCTTGCCTCGATGGTCTACCGCTGTCGATGGCGCAGACGGATGTAATGACTGGTTTTGAACGGAGGAAACGTTTCAAGAGACTGCGATGGGCAGTAGATGACCGACATCTCCCACTGTTTCCTCAGTGGGCTCGGCTCTCCGGACGCACTATCCGTGAGACAATGCCAAAGCATCGGATAGAGTAGTCCGGCATACGGTGTTAGTCCAGGCCAGAGAGCTGGGTGCTCGGGAGTCGGCAGTCGAGGAACATGCCCGCCGAGACCATGGGCTTCCTGAAGCCTGCAGCAAATCTACATATGCACTCCCAACTGGACGCAGATCTAGAAGAGGTCGAGACCGAAGGAGCCACCGCTACTGTCGGCCATCACAGCGCATCACACCAGGACATGTTTGGGGGCTCGACTTTTGCGGAGGCCCGCAGTCCCCAACAAAGTGACACAATCCTATGGAGAATTGTGCCCTCCCGACCTGAAATGTTTTGGACGTGATATTATCATGTCTCGCAGCCTGGAACACGTCTCTCCTGCCCCGCGGAGATTCTTGTTTACATTCATTTCTGGGTCTGTTATCAACAGTGGTCTAAGACAAGCTGGACCGTCTGATGCTCCGATTTTCACGGCATGACGAATGACGAAGGAATCGTTTGCTCGCCCACCCTCATTCTCCAGCATTCCAGCCAGAAGCGGCGTGAGTGCCTCCTGCAGGTACTAGACCGGCTTTCCAAGCGGCACATGCAATCTAAGCATCATCATAGGATATGCGATGGGCCGCCCTGCGTTGCCGTGGCTCGGAGCGGCCGCGATGCCGGCAGCACCCAACCAGACGGGACCATGTATGTATCCCGCCTGGTTGGGCATTTGTGCAGATTGTACAAGTGTCCTAGTTTTGTGTCGGTGAGGGAAATTTTCACCAATCATGGAGGTGAGTGTATGCATCATGCAGGTTCAGGGCTTGTGTCTCAGCCATAGCTCTGTTGTTTGTCTCAGACTGGCTCTGCGGTCTACGCTGACTGGGTGAAACTTTCTTCAACAAGGCTCCGCTGATTGGTGATTCAGTCACCGCCATATTCGACTTGTCGGTCTGGCCGGTTAGTTTGCTGAGGAGGGGGAAGAGGGAAGGGCATTGTTGAGATGTGGTCGAGCTTCAACTGATGGGGTTTGACTGTGGGATGGGGCGTTCCATTCCCTGCCAGCATTGGTTGCTACTATGCAGGGTACGCTACGTGGCGATAGAGTGTGCTAGGTGCCGTTTAAGAGCTTACGGTGCTTGCTTTGATGATATAGACGTAAGTCATGGATCGGGAGCCCGCGAGCTGCTTCTATTGACATCGATCCGTTCAGATAGGTCAATACGCCTGGGTGGAGGCTTGAATCGGGCTTCATCAAGATAGTATCATTGAAGTCAAGATAACCTAGGCTGTGGTCCATACTGAAGCTGACAACCTCGACCTCCAGTTACCATTGCATGAGTAGAGCCACTGTAATGCCATCACAGCCTATGAACAAAGGAGTCCTTTGTCAACCCCCGGAGGTATTTTCCACGGTACCAAAAGAGAATACCGAAGCTACAAAACAACGTGATGAGAGCCATCGTCGTCATAATCGGTGGAACGAAGCCAGCTTTCTCCACCCAGGGAGTGATGAACTTGCTCACCCCATATCCCCAGACATTCTTGTTGCTGTCAATGGTCAGTATGTGTGATATTCGTATACTTTGCATATTGACTCACATGGTTATGGTCACAAACATGGATCCCGTGATGGGCTTGTAACTATCAATGGCGTACGTCGACGCGATACTCGGCAGACTCGTGACTTGGATTCCCAAACAAGTGTACCCAACAACCACGATGGCCTCCCACGGCCAATGGCGATCGTACCCAACAGCCACGACGACCGCGCCGAGAATCATGACCAAAACGTACGGCACCATGGTTACCAGCCTCATCTCGGGCTCGCGAACCCCGTTGTTCCGCTTCGTCAGGTAATCCGCCACCCAGTCCGAAAGGGGCCCCGAGGTGAAGAGCCCGATCAGCCCGCCGACGAGAATGGCAAAGTTCGTGAAGCCGACCGACTGCGACGAGAAGCCGTACGGCGGCGGGGCGAGCGCTTGCTGCTGCGTCAAGTTGGCGAGGAGGAAGCCGCTGGCGGAGAAGGACACGACGAAGGAGGAGAACTCGACGATGGGGAAGAGGTGCAGGTACCACGGGAGCCACAGCTCGCGGAGGATGTTGCCTTGGTATGAAGCCCAGGGCCGGAATTGCTGCTTGGATGGTTTTCCTCGGGAGAGCCATGTGTGTTCGGTGGGTAGGCTGGAGATGGCGGGGGGCGGTGTTTCGGTTGCGGCTTCCTGAATGCTGACTGTGCCGTCGTGGCTCTGGGTTTTTTCAACTTCGGAGCTGGTTCGTTGATTTTGGTGAGGCGCGGAGGGCATTTCTCGCGTGTATCTCGTCTCTGGGAATAGGAAGACGTTGACGGCAAAGGTGAGGAATAGGAGGCCGGTGTTGAACCACCAGAAACTGCGCCAGCCGTGATGCTCTGCCATGGAACCGGCGATGATGGGTCCGATCTGTACGACTGTGAGTGGTGAAATCTTATTGGAAGTTGAGCGGCGGGCTTACCATGAGAGAGCTGAAGTAGGCAGTGAAGTATAGAGTCTGGTACTTGCCGCGGTTGTGGAGGAATATCATGTCGGCAATGATCTGAGGCATGATTGTTTCGCATGGACCAGCACCGATGCCGTTCAAACTAATTCAGTCAGCCAACCATAAGTGGGATACAAATCGGGAGAGATAAGTACACAGATGCTCCCATGAAAGAGCCGTAACTTTGTGCGCGAGCTCTCCATATGGATGATACGGCGCAGATGAGGGGCGTTAGAATCATGACGGGTCTTCGGCCGAAGCAAGTGAACATGGGAACCCAAATGAAGTTGCTGAATCCCAGGACAAGAATTGCCACGCCTAGAGGACATGTTAGGTGTCTGGTTAAACGAAATACAGAACCTCTCCTCACCGGTAAACTGGATAGCCTCAGCGAGAGAGCATCCCCATTCATGAATGTAGTCCTCTGCGTGCAACCATTAGCAAGATTTGAAACCAACAAGACAACACAACACGACGAACCAAACAGCGGTGCATTAGCCAAAGGCCCCAAGTTCAGGCTAAACGACAAGATACACCCGCAGAAGACGGTAACAGCCTTCCACGTAGCGCTCCAGTTCAACGGGTCGTGGGGATCGTCCGAAGGCTGCGGGACGAGAACGCGAGCCTCGCCGACGGTATCGCCGGCCTTGACGAAGTGGTGGCTTCCGACATCTCGCATGATCTCGGTCCCCGGGTAGATCTTGGTGTGAAGCTCATCTTCGATGTCGTGGATGGCGGCTTCGTCGAGGTTTTCGTCCATTGTGAAGGGGGTTTGAAGGCCCGGAGGTCTGGGGGACTCCAAATGATTTTCTGATGGATGGGAGGTGTAGCAGAGAACTGATGCAGCTGGCTCTTCATATATGGATTTTGTGATATTGTTTGCTGACTGCAGACAAATTACAATGCTGGACAGAACTCGGGAGTGCGGCAAGCATACCCTGTCAAACCATGCCAACCCCCCGCACGACGAGATGCCGACGCATATTAGAGCTGAAGGAAACAGTTCCGAATATCCATGTCAACGCTACCTAGTTCCTCATCTGTCTCTCTCCGACGTTGAATAGAGTTCCAACAATAACCCTCGGCACGTAGCACAGAGACGCGCAGTCGATGCACCGAAAGCTTGGCTCGAACCTCATCAACACGTTGATAATGGAAGAGGACTGCCGGAACAGTACCCAAGACGGGCCTAGCAACTCGAACCTGCTGCCCTCGGCATCCTGGTTTCTGTGAGGGGTCACTCCCAATCAGAAACCTTGCTGTCGAAATGGGTGTGGTCGGATGCTTCGCCGGCATTTGAAATGCAAGGCTGCGGTTCTCTCAGTGGCTCACACAACGATGACATATCCATTACCGATATGCGGTTGGGTTTCTCAAGTAAGCCGACGCCGAGTTGAGGTGGGATAACCGATGTGAAGGCCCTCCAATGAGGAGTCGCGGATGGCCTTCCCCAGACTTGGTTCGGGATTGCTTCTTTGAGCAGGGTGCGTTCCCGATGCACTCCACCTTCCGATGAGATCGGGATTGGGTCTGGGGAAATAATGGGTGCGTTGTTGTTGGATGTTGGTCTTTGTGCGATTGTTGGAAGGGTTCCGCAGCTCGCCGGATTTGGGTGGTGCATGGCTTGCCTGGGAAGGGTAGAGGTCAACAAAAACTGAATTTTAGAAACATTTTCAGCTATCCGTATAGATGACCCAAATTAATGTCTAGGTAGGTAATTAAGCAGCAATCAGGTGGATTCGCGACCTCGAGTCGTATCTCGATGTTGGCACATAAGCCCTCGTGGGCCGTGAGGCCCGTGACATGTACCGTTGTTGAATTGGAGTCCAAAACAACTCAGTCATCTCACCCTCCGTCTTCCTTTACATGGCACCAATCAAGTCTTTTGATATCAATTCGCCAGATATGTTGCCCGAGCTGAAAGCGTGCACAGCTGTGCCCAGTGCTGTGTTCCTGTGCGTAGCGCACCAACAATTCCACGCACTCATCGTCGCCCCTGCGTATCGCACAGTTGGGTGCGACAACCTGACTTCTGACATGGACTTGTTCAACGCGGAACGGCCGATGGTTGCGCTCAACTGGTCAGACTCAGAGGGCGTTGTGATAGCATCGAGGCGTCAATCCCCTCCTCATAGAGACCAATACAGCTTCGGGGTCCCCGGTTGTCTGCTTGTACCTACCGATGGTGTACATAATTCTTCCTCTATCATTGCGTATCCCATTTGGAGAATCCAATTGATATTTTTAGCTACTTATGTGCAGCTTGTTGCGGTTCGCGACCGGATCACGAGTGTAATTCCAGTTCGCGCTGGTCCGCCATCAACGCTCACATGTAATACAAGCTCGTAAATCTCTCCAGGAGTAACATTGACTTATCGATAAAGACTTTAGGTGTTGACTGAGTGAGATAAGTTGCTTTAGATGTCAGTCACGGACTTCGTATACTTGAGCACGGGGCGGTTCTGCGCATGTCTTCACATAGCTGGTCGACCTTAGACGATACTCAGCCTCATGATGGGGATGATCCGGGGAGCTGCGATTTTCTTTATCCAAAAATCCATAGCAGTAAGAGTTTAAAAGGTCTCTCTCGGTCCTCTGCATCTTTGTGATTGTTGTTGGCGACATACTGGCCAGTGTCTGAGTAATGCGGGCGCCGCGGACACCGTCTGTTAGATATGGCCTGAGACGCCTTTATGTATCGCAGCCTAAATATAACGCGCCCAACGCGGATAAATATTTTCAGACATACGAGAATTGATCTGCCCGTGCCGTTAGACGCTCACTGTCTCATCTCGACGGCGGACGAATCTAGACATGGATACTTCAAGTTGTCAGCTCGAAACTTACTGCTTTTTGGTAGCCGCGAAGTCGGGCATCACTCCATTTTGACCTCCATCCGTACGAACTAGGAAGTTTGGCGTTCAGTCAACGATAAGAAGGGAGAAATATTACCCAAGTTACTATTTAAATTGTTATGCTCAAATTGAATATGGCTGGACACTACGTAGGTCTTCGAATGAGAATTTCATATATGTACAGGATAGGCCGCAATAAACCGGCTTTGGCCAAACGAGTCAAGGAACATTCCAATAAATTTCATTAAAATAATGAGTTGATAGATGTCCTATTAAGCTGATAAGTTGAGCTATTCTGTTTAACGGATGTGGTGATCGGCTTAGAATTTGCAGCTCTACGCTGAGTTTTGGCCGTGATACTCGCGGTTTGGTTGAAGATTCTCCCCTTGGCTTGAGATACTCGAGCGCATTCGTAATAATCCTGCAGTAAAATGACAATCCCGAAGCAAGGAGCTCGATCAGGATTCACAACATGTTGAATGCCCATGATCCAACGCCAAGAGATGTATCTTCCTCGCCCAGACTGACGGACGATAACCTAGGTGCTCAATGAGATGCAACCTGAGCCGTGCCGTCACTTCCCGGTCGCGTCGGAACATCGCGGACAAGTTTGAAGGCTACTGGCATAGAATCTCAGACATCAGACCATAATTCCTTTTTACTGTTATCTCGTTTCGCCCTTGAAACCCATCACTTGCAAAGCTCTTGGCGAGACACACCTGCGGCGGGTTCCGCGGGAGAGAACAATTTTGGCCATGGTCTTGGCTGCATTAGGGTGACTGGGGATGGCGCCTTGCACTTCTACTTCGCGCAATACGGATAGTTTCCGCGTACAGATACACGACGATTCACCTTCACATCTCATCACCGAGTCGTGTAGCTGACGAGCTGAAGTCGACTTGGTGGGGCGATCAACTGGGTGAAGCATCCATCTGCAGCCTTGACGGCAACATTGACGCTAACGGAGCCCAAGAGAAGAATTGAGAATGTTTGGGTATCAATTGGTCGGAAGTAGTATGCGAGATGAAATCTCTGTCGTTGTCAGGTGGGGGTCGGTGTGGCGGTTGAGACATGGATGGTAACAAGGGAGAATCGAGGCGATGGATATCGAGAGACATTGGCCGTGGGCTTTTTTAAATTGGTGGAAGAGAGAGGGAGAGGCTACCAATACATCAGAAAATGGTGGACAAACTGCCCTAGATCTTCGGTCATGCTGCTCCAATGTGTGGAAACCCAGCATTCAGTCAATAATTGGTAACCCCGCCGAATAAAGGTGCGCCTTTCGCGCCGGCAATTGAGACGACTCGATCCTCGGGAGAGATCAGATCTCAGCTCGAATGCAAACTTGGACAACCCCGGCCGGACGCGAAGAATTCTTCTCATCCCGTGACCGCACTTATGCCGTTTCAGTTGACCGGGAGGATGCGGGGTCCGGGGTAGAGTCCGCCACACGGAGGCGGTTACGTTATGGAAGGCTCGGATACGGGGACTTCTATTATCCCCATGTCTGAAATGAGTGGCTGTGAGCACAAGCAAGAAGATTCTTATTTGAAGGGGCAGGTCTAGTTACGCAATCGAAACCTTTGATTGTGAGCGAGGTTCGGACGGTCTAGAACTCTGGACGCTCATGTTGTGTGATGAGACATCAAACAAGCTGCGCTGTTGAGTGGAGTTGGGCTGAAACGAAATGTAACCCAAGTGCAAGTATCCTGCAGCAAAACAATTGGATTGTTCAGACTGTTCCTGTAGGAAGCTTCAAACGGCAATAGGTGAATATGCAGGCGAGTAACGTGACGTGTGATCGCTGGACGTTTTCGAGAAGCGGGATAGAATGCGGCTTGTAAGCTGTCATGATTGGACGAGTGCGTAGGATGCAGCAAGGCTAATTCCGATGCATGTGTCACTGGTTATCACACCGTCGCAGTGCAGCCAGCCCGGGGCAGGTTCGGACATCGGAGACCCGAGCACAAAGCCGGACAGCTCTGGACGGCCAAGACGCGCTAGCGGGTCCGGGCGGAGCACGTGACTCATTTCGGGGGCGGGGTGCGGAAGGAGGAATTCGCATCCTTGCAGTTCGCTTCAATGTCGCCACCACCAATTTTCTTGTTCGAATTTCACGGACATGCCGACCAGAAGGACCACGAGACGGACCGCGACGGCCATGGTCGACCGAGGCGGAGCACCGACACGGAGCGGCGGAGCTGTCTGTACGGAGTAAGATGGCGAGATCACGACGATCCCGGTTCGACACAGTCACGCCACGTCCATTCCAACCAAGCATCACCACTCCATCGCCCAACACCTCACTTATCATTTTCGAACCGTCATCATCGCCATGACCTCTTCTTCGAACTTCCATTTGGCTTTCCCAACCTCCTTCCTCTTCCAACAAACCCGAGTCTTCCCTTCGACGCAGAGCCAAGACGCCGTGCATCCAATGCCCCTCATCGAGCCCCTCACCAACCCAATCGCTTCCCATGATTGGCCAATCGACCTCTCGTATTGTGATTGGGTCCATTGGGAGGGGTTCTGGAGGGCAAGATAAGCTTACCTTGAGTGCCACTTCGCAACCACCACGAGATGAACCGACGCCGTCATGACCAAGGACCGCTCTAAACCACATGGAGACGACGTGTACATTATGCAGCCCGGCCGGCCAAGACGCTGCCAAGAAGTGCCGAGGAATGGCGTCTTTTTCGTTGCTTGACTTCTCCGCAGGCGGCGGGAAAAACTTGGTTCTGCCCAGGGACCTGTGCCGCCGTTTTCTACGGAGATGACAAGAGTTCGACTCCCTCCTCCTTGCATGCTTTGACGCTGGAGGTGGAGTTCCGCACGCGGCCCAAACTTCAAACCGCCCTCGTTTATTGGACTCGTGTCGCCAAGAGACGCGGCCAAGCAGCCGCCAAGCGACCGATGGCAAGGTCCAGGCGTGGAAGAGGTTGTTGAGGCCCTCGAGGGAGAGGTTGCGTTGCTTGTTTTCTTTTTCTACCGGCAGCTTGGTCGGAGAAGTCGAACGGTCATGCTCCTCTACCGTGCGTCAACTCGTTCCGTGCGAGCGTGCGAGGAGCGAACCCCGAGAGCGAGCTCGCCATTGATAATGAGGCTCTTGGCGGCTGAAGTGGATTCGGTTGAGGAAACTTTGATCGCTTAGCCTCCGGGCGAGCCACGACGATGACAGTACGAGTTGGTTTGTTGAGGTTGGTTGGAGCAGGGTTCACTCTGCGATCGATGCGATTACGGCATTGTGTGTATCACGATGAAGGCACGACTCCT
This sequence comes from Thelonectria blattea, assembly GCA_024115155.1. NCBI lineage: Eukaryota > Fungi > Ascomycota > Sordariomycetes > Hypocreales > Nectriaceae > Thelonectria > Thelonectria blattea. Next base: position 170,607 of record JAMQMW010001583.1, read on the forward strand.
TGAGGGCATGGCATCTCTTGCTCCCGAAAACCGGCATCGAGATCTCGTCCTTGCAAGGATCGATGCTGCAAACGACGTCAGCCGGACTGGGATAGACATGGGCCTCGCAAATGAACGACCGGCCCGGAGAGGCTCGACATCAAAGCATGCCCGATGATGAATGCCAATCCTCAACGGCCGTGCCCATGACAGACCTGTTGGAGGCAGGGGCTATCATGACAGGGGCCAGCTTGGGAGTTGCATCTTCAAATCCTGTCGAGGGAGTTATCAGGATGCCCCTCGTGATGACCAATGACCTCACAGCACGGTCTTGGCTCTGCTTCCTTCTCGCTCTTTTACCGAACGCTTGCCGTCCTGCAGCAACGTGAGAACTCCTCGCTTGTCTTTCGCCGAGAAGAGCGCCAAGCGCCAAGCGCCGCCACGCGCAGCGCCTCTCCACCGCGGGCACACCACTTACACCCCTTCGCAGCAAGCAAGAAGTCTATCCAACACGCACACACCGGTCCCGGCGAAATGTACGCCACCAGCATGCTAGGCCCTAGGAAAACAACGAGACGGCTTGACGTCACGGGATCCCCCGACCGGCCTTCTCCCTCTATCAAGCAACACTACGCTTCTCATATCACCACCGCCACCCGCAGAAAGCCAAGAAAGCCAAGAGGCGCTCCGTAGAGACTACCAACTCGGGTCCATAGTACCCTCCATTGGGCCTTCTGACTCGCCATTGCACTCGGAATGGAGCTGTTTGCCAAGGCTCCCCGATCATGGCCACGCCGGTGGGACGGCTCCTTCACTCAGTTGGTAGTCATGATGGCGAAGGAGATGAGATCGAGATGGTGTCTTCGGGGTATATATACCACCAACCCCGCATCTAGTCGTTAAGGCTTCTTCCGACGCTCCTCACGGAAGTTTGCGAAACTCTGACTACATCTTTCTCGAGTACCCAGTTACTCCATTCGTTGGTATCTCCTCAACATCAATGGCGCCTGGCTAGACACCTTAGCTCCATCTTCCACGGTCTCTCATACATCTGACGGAACAAGTCGAACAGGCCAGCTGCCTACATTAACCTAGCCTTCCCCCACCCTGAGGGTATAAGCTTGGCCAAGCCCATTTAATATGGCCGAATTTCCCAAACATCCGTTCCTCCTCACCGTCCAGGAGACGGCGCAGGCGCTGGAAACGGACGTCGACAAAGGTTTGACGACCCTCCAAGTCGCGCAACTGCAAGAAAAGTACCCCAAGAATGAGCTCGACGTTGGCGGCACTGTACCTTGGTACAAAATCTTGACTAAGCAGCTTCTCAATGCCATGATTATCGTGAGTTTCCCCATATCTGCACGGTTCGCCGGTTGCTAACGGCTCCAAGGTACTTGCGTTTGCCATGGCCCTCAGCTTCGGTATTAAGGACTATATCGAAGGTGGCGTGCTGGCATTCGTCATCGGCCTCAATGTGACTATTGGCTTCTGGCAAGAGTATCGCGCTGAGAAGCGCATGGATGCTCTGCGAGCTCTCTCCTCTCCCAGTGCCATGGTTCTTCGTGATGGAAAGACGCAGGTTATTTCCAAGTAAGTTCCCTCTGCCGAATTCAAGGAATAGTGCTAATGTTTGTAGCCCCGAAGTCGTCCCGGGCGACATTGTCCTTTTGAAGATGGGCGACACGGTTCCTGCCGACCTCCGCCTATTTGAGGCCATGAACCTTGCCTGCGAGGAGGGTCAACTCACTGGCGAGTCCATCCCCGTGGAGAAGATTACCGAGAACAACATCACCGCCCCCGGAACTGAGAAGGTTGTCACCGACGAGGGCGAAATTGGTATTGGTGACCGCGTCAACATGGCCTACGCCACCACCGTCGTCCGAAAGGGCCGCGGTCGTGGCATCGTCACAGCTACTGGCATGGTCACCGAAGTCGGCAAGATTGCGGCGTCGACGTCCAAGAAGCAGCGCAAGGCCGGCCGCTCTATGAACTGGCGGAAATACGGCAAGCGTCAGCCCGTTGTTGGTCTGGCCCGGCGTACGTACGATGTCGTTGGCAAGTTTCTCGGTCTGACCGAGGGAACGCCTTTGCAGCGAAAGCTCTCTGCGCTGGCCTACGTCCTCTTTGGCTTCGCTGTCATTCTTGCCATTATCGTGTTTGCCGTGAACCGCTTCAACATGCGAAACGAGGTCATCATCTATGCGACTTCTCTTGGCATTGCTATTATTCCCGAATCTCTGGTAGCGTAAGTTTTCCCTGGAGCTGTAGATTGCCTCGGAACTAATAACAATAGTGTCCTGACCATTACCATGGTCGTCGCCGTTACCGTTATGCGCAAGGCCAACGTGGTCGTGCGAGATCTCTCGGCCCTCGAAGCCCTCGGTGGCGTGACCAACATTTGCTCCGACAAGACGGGAACTTTGACTGAAGGTGCCATGATTGTCCGCAAGGCGTGGATCCCCTCGTCTCACCTCTACACGGTGCGGGAGTCGCAGAGCCCCAACGACCCTACCAAAGGTAGAGTCACCTATTCCAAGGCCGATCCCCAGGAGCCCGAGAAGGAAGAGGCTCCTCGCGACTACGACCGAGAGCGCTCTGCGGCCGTTCTCACCTTTGACGTGCCCGACGAGAAGCTCAACCCCTCCAAGCCCCAGGAGGCTCCTTTGCCCGAATACGATGTGGAAATGACGGATGAGCTCCATGCCTTCCTCCTCCCCACGGCTCTCTGCAACTTGGCTACCGTCCGATACGACGAGGAAGAGGAGAAGTGGCAGACGACGGGCGAACCCACCGAGATTGCCCTTCAGGTCTTTGCCCACCGCTTCAACTACGGCAAGAAGACTCTCGAGGGCAAGGGCTGGAAGCAGCTTGCCGAGTTCCCCTTTGACAGCTCCATCAAGCGCATGTCGGTCATCTACGATGCCCCCAGGGATGCCAGCGGCTCTATTGTTGAGACGGACAAGAGCATGATCTTCACCAAGGGTGCCGTCGAGCGCGTTCTCGATCTCTGCTCCCACATTGGCACCGGCGAAGACCAACAGGAAGTCACCGACGAGCTCAAGGAGGCTGTTCTCGAGCAGATGAATGCCCTCGCGTCTCAGGGTCAACGTGTTCTGGCCATTGCCTACCGCCCCTGGGATGGCCGCTTCACGGCCAAGCAGGGTTCTACTGCCGAAGAAGATCTCAAGCTCCGGACCGAGGTCGAGAGCGGCCTGACGCTGCTCGGACTCACGGGCATCTACGATCCTCCCCGTCGCGAGACCAAGCCGTCCATCGCTGAGTGTTCCCAAGCCGGTATCCGCGTGCACATGTTGACTGGCGACCATCCCGAGACGGCCAAGGCCATTGCCAAGGAGGTCGGCATCATTCCTCGCAACCTCGGTATTCTGCCCGACCACGTCGCTCAGTCCATCGTCCAAAAGGCCACCGACTTTGACCGCATGACGGATGCCGAGATTGACGGCATGGAGGAGCTTCCACTCGTCATTGCCCGCTGCGCTCCCGATACTAAGACTCGAATGATTGACGCTTTGCGTCGCCGCGGTGCCTTCATGGCCATGACTGGTGACGGCGTCAACGATGCTCCCTCTCTGTCGCGAGCCGATGTCGGCATCGCCATGGGATCCGGCTCCGACGTGGCAAAGTCTGCTGCCAAGATTGTGCTCACCGACGACAAGTTCAACTCCATCGTGGCCGCCATCCGCGAAGGCCGCCGCATGTTTGACAACATCCAGAAGTTTGTGCTGCACCTGCTCACGTCCAACGTCGGCGAAGTCATCCTCCTGGTGGCCGGCCTCGGCTTCGTCGACGACTCGGGCTTCTCCGTGTTCCCCGTGTCTCCCCTGCAGATCATCTGGATCAACATGGCCACCTCTTCGTTCCCGGCCTTTGGTCTCGGCCGCGAGGCTGCGGCGCAGGACGTGATGCGCAAGCCCCCCCAGGACAAGAAGCGCGGCGTCTTCACCAACCAAATCATCGTCGACATGATGGTCTACGGGTGCATCATGGGCGCCTGCACCATGGCCACCTTCTGCATCATCATCTACGGCGCAAACGACGGGAACCTCGGCATCGAGTGCAACCAGCACTACTCGGACGCCTGCGTGCCCGTCTTCAAGGCCCGCGCCGCCACCTTTGCCGAGCTCACCTGGCTGATCCTCATCTCGGCCTGGGAGTTCAAGTCGCTCCGGAGGTCCATGTTCCGCCTCAACCCGGACGACGACAGCCGGTTCCCCTTCTTCAAGGACATTTACAGCAACCGGTTCCTGTTCTGGTCCGTCATCGTCGGCGGCCTGTCCGTGTTTCCCGTCGTGTACATTCCCTTCCTCAACCACAAGTTCTTCAAGCACACGGGCATCACCTGGGAGTGGGCGCTGTCGGTGGGATTCACCTTTGTTTTTGTTGCCGGCATCGAGATGTGGAAGATGGCCAAGCGACACTTCCACTGGCTCGAGGACGCGCCCATCAAGCGCGGAACCTGGGGACAGGGCGGCTCCGATGACGAGGGGAGGAAGTTGGGGCGCACCATGTCGCTGTCGAGCTTCAAGACGTGGGCGTCGTTTTCACGAAAGGACACGGGGGAGTCGTTGGGGAAGAACAGTGCCAGCAGGACGAGCGGTGTGGTTGTGCCGCAGGGTTTGGCGGCGACCGAGGCGTGAGTTGGGAGATGGGAGTTGTGCGAAGGGTGGAGTGGTCGTCCTCGTAAGCTGGTCTTATGGATGAAGGAGATGTAAGGCAGGACTCGAGGACGGGAAAAAGATGGATCGCGTCAGATATATAGTGTAATGTTTTCCTGATGCCATAATGTTGGCTTAGATATCCCATGACCCGCCATGATGGGCTGGCATGAATGCGTTGTTTGCTGTCACCTATTCGAGATTTCCAGTGTATGTGTGAGTGATGTATGATGCAGATGGCGACACCGGGTCTTGAGTAATGCCTGTTCAACATAGCGTCTAGATTCTTGATCCTAACGAAAGTGTTCTTTTATCCACATCTTGTCAACGAGGGACAATTCTCCAAACCCATTCCTCCATAACGCAAACAGCACCATCAACCCGCCCCCCTAAAGCACCGCCCAAGCAAAAGCCCCCAAAACTCCCACCGCCGCCTTCCCCCACGCTCTCCCACACCCTCTTCCTCCCCCTCCTCTCCCCGCCGCCGCACTATCAACATCTGCCCCAGAGCCGTCGACCCCTAGGTACTCGACGCCAATGGTCGTCAAGTCGCCCTTGTTGTTCAGCATGGCCACATTGGGCCCGACGTTTGACGTGTAGAACCGGAAGGCGCCAAAGTAGCTGTGGCGCCCGACGTAGTCGAGGCGGTCGAAGTACTCGACGGTCATGTTGAATGCGCTCTCGGTGGCGGCCAGGTCTTGGTTCGCGTAGGCCCATTCCGTGATCCAGATTTCGGCGTCGGGCCAGCTGGGTTGTGTGAGTTGTGATGTCAACGGACGAAGGATGTGAGAGGGGAAAGTGAGGGTAGAGAGAGGGAGGTAGAGATAGGGAGACACTTACTACCCCCGCCGCTCGCCGATTTGTGAAGCCATCCCCTCAAAGCTATCATAGCAATGAATCGGTATAAAATCCCACGTACAATTCCTCTCGCTCCCGGCCTCCTTCGTCACCAAATCAGAGCAATTCCCAAAAAACTCCTTCAACCAAACCACCCCTCCCACTGTCCCCGTCACAGCCGGCAGTCCCAACTTAACCCCCATATCCCCCAGGGGTTCGAAATTCGCCACCCACGCCTCGGCCGCCCGCTCGGGACTCACGTCGCTTCCGCCCCAGCTGTTTGGCGCGTCGGGCTCGTTGAAGCCCAGCACGTGGGTGACGTTTGTGCCCGAGCGGATGAGGGACTTGACGGTGGAGAGGAAGGCGATGTCGGAGGTGTCGGAGCCGACTCCCCACATCATGGGGACGAATTCGAAGGTGGACTGGGAGCGGGAGGAGAAGACGGGGGAGGGGGAGGCGCCGTAGTTGTAGTACCATGATAGGTCGCTTCCGGGCTGGATCCAGATCTTGTTGTCGCCGGGGTGGTCGTCGTTGGGGGTGTAGCAGAGGCCGCGCTTGGTGGTGTTTGTGGAGGATGTGAGGGTGAAGAGGGCCGTTGTGGCGAGGGTTTTGAGGAGTGACATGGTGGGTGGGTGATTGATGGTTGGTGAAGGAGTGGTGAGGTTGATGGTTGACTGGTAAGGAGTGGTCAAGTTGAGTCTTGATGCCTACTCTCGTAGAATCAGAGCTGCCTCGAGCTCGTCTTGCCCAGCGTCTCGTTGACGGGTGTCGTGATGCCTGACAGGCCGTGATGGTGTAAGTGAGTTCCAAAGAGTGAGAGAACCAACACACACAAAGCACAAGAGAGAGAGAAACAGAAAAAGACCGAACACCCAAAGAAATACCACAACATCGACCGCCAAGAAACCACCTCTCCTCCTCACAACCACGCAAAACCCAAAAGCAGAGCCACGAGTCGATAGTCTCAAACGATGGCATCCGGATCTCGACGACATCGACGCAGGAACCGAAAGAGGCAATCGTATATCGAGCAACGAAGAGGGCTGATTGGCCCGTGTGGTCGGATCTGGCGCACGCGGCGGACGCTATCGCCCAGAGCGTCGGCCTTGAAGGGCGGTTCGGATTCGGTGGCGCGAGGCCGCTAAGGGGAAGCTGCAAGGGCCGTGTAAGCCATCGTTCGCTGTTGTTTCAGCGGTGCCGGGGAGTTGAGCTGATCGGACGGGACCTGGAGTTGGATGGGAGTCTGGCTGGTCTGGGCTGGGCCGGGTCGTGTTGGGAAGTGGTTCGGACGAGGTGAGACATGTCACTCATCCTGGTCGTGATAAAACTGTTTGCGGATTTGACAACTCGGCTCTTCTTTTACCTGAATACAGTCGTCTTTTTACAATCTCCAGAGAGAGGCCTCCCCTGGATGAACAGACCTGAGCCATCTTGCCGCCAGCCGTGATCAGCAACATCTGAGTTTAAGAAGCATTCCAGAGCAAACCACCGAACAACCAACCACGGTACGGATTGACATTCCACCTGAATAAACTCCAGGACCAAAAAGCCATTTCGTACCTGAGTTCGGTCCGTACTTATCTACGAACCCTCGTCGCTTCATCACATCACTTCGCAGTCCCCGACGGTCGGAGCCTCCCATCCCGGCCTCCGACCTGCTTACATAACCACCATTTCCCAAACAGTAGCAAACCTCGGCGACACAACGGACCCGATTTCCGAGGCATCTCCAAGCACCACCAGAACCGTCCACCACCACCACCACACCCTTCAGCAAGCCTCGGCATAACCCCACACGAAGAGCAGAGCAGCCCCAGGTTTGCACCGATTACCCGCCAATAGCTGCAAGTACCGTCGCGTCTGCCGCCGCCAATGTCCCATCATGTTCGCGGCCAAAGCTCCCCGAACAACCCCCCTTCTCTTGTCATGACGATGCCTCGGCTCATTTTGCATGATTTGAACGACCCTTGACCTGCGCGGTACTTCCTCTTTTTTTTTTTTCCTTCCTTCATCCGCGTCTTGATCGTTCCACGTTTGAATTGTTCAATCACATCACACTACCCGCCCAACCAATCCTCGCAATGGCCGTCGAACGCATTGGCTCCATCATAAAGCACCTGGCCCCCGGGTCGTCGCTGAATAGCATGTGAGCCTGCCCTGCGCCGCGCACTGGATGCCCCGAAACTCGGAACTAATCATGATGCTCGCTGCAGTCAATCCAAGAACCCCGACGACATCGTCATCACCCTCGCCATCCGAACACCCCTCACAAAGGCCAAGAAGGGCGGCTTCAAGGACTCGAGCCTCGAGTACATGGTGTACGCCCTGCTCAAGGAAGTCCGAGAACGATCAAACCTCGATCCCGCCCTCGTCGACGACATTTGCCTCGGAAATGTAGCAACCTCCACCTCACGGCTACCTCTCAATAGCTAACCACGGTCATCGTACAGGTCTCGGACGGCAAAGCAGCCTACAAAGTCCGCGCATCCGCCCTCGCCGCCGGCTTCCCCAACACGGCGGGCGCGTCCTCGGTCAACCGCTTCTGCTCCTCGGGCCTCAAGGCCACGGCCGACATCGCCCACTCCATCCTCAACGACTCCATCCAGATCGGCATCGCCATCGGCGCCGAGCAAATGACCGTCGGCGGCGACAAGCTCGACAAGCCCTTCGACGAGGCCGTCACCTCGCACTCCCAAGAAGCCGCCGACTGCATGCAGCCCATGGGCTGGACCAGCGAAAACGTCAGCACCGACTTCGGCATCGGCCGCGACGCCATGGACCGCTACGCCGCCGAGAGCTTCCAAAAGGCCGAGGCCGCAAAGAACGCCGGCTGGTCCGCCGACGAGATCGTCCCCATCAAGACCAAGATCCAGGGCCCCGACGGAGAGTGGAAGGACGTCACCCTCACCGAGGACGACGGCATCCGGCCCGGAACCACGTTCGAGTCCCTCTCCAAGATCCGCGCCGCCTTCCCGCAATGGGGCGGGTGCACCACGGGCGGCAACGCCAGCCAAATCACCGACGGCGCCGCCGCCGTGCTCCTCATGAAGCGCTCCACGGCCGCCCGGCTCGGCCAGCCCGTCGTGGCAAAGTACGTCGGCTCCACCGTCTCGGGCCTGGCCCCGCGCATCATGGGCATCGGCCCCAGCATCGCCATCCCCAAGCTGCTGGCCACCTACAACATCTCCCTGAGCGACGTCGACGTCGTCGAGATCAACGAGGCCTTCGCCTCCATGGCCGTCTACTGCAAGGACAAGCTGGGCCTCGACTCGCTCAAGATGAACCCCCGCGGCGGCGCCATCGCCCTGGGCCACCCGCTCGGTGCCACGGGCGTGAGGCAGATTGTCACGGGCTTGAGCGAGCTGAGGCGGACCAAGAAGAAGATTTTGTTGACGAGCATGTGCATTGGTACTGGCCAGGGCATGGCCGGCTTGTTCGTCAACGAGCAGGTGTAGGATATAAAATAGACCAATCTTGTATTATTGAGCAGCCATGAAACGCAAATCACTTTTCCATACCTATCCCTTTTCATCCTACTTTGTCCATGAAGGACAAGTCGCAATGCCAAACTTTTGTTCCGCCAGTAGAGGTCCTCATCGTACACTATACTGTCACCTGTTTTTATAAGAGCCAATAAAGGACACCTGTATAGGAGACTTACCATCCGCAAAGATCCCGCAGACCTCTCCAAAAAGGATCCAGACCTAATCCGTGTAATCAGATATCTTCCAGTAGCACATTGGCCCGCATGGATCACGCAAGTGGTGGTTGCTATAAGCCAAGGCATGCGTCAGCCATCTCAAATATCTGGTCCCCTTCAAACACCGACTCACCTAGAAAACCAGGTTCCTACCACGCCCCTCGCAGACCGAATGCCGCCAACTTGAACACCCTCGCTTCCCCAGCGCGTTTGGCCACCCGGGACAATGCCCGTGGTCCAACGGACCTCGTTTTCTCGAGTCAAGCGGACGGTGCCTAATCGCGGTTCTCTCAGCACAAGCACTGCAAAAACGCAGAACTAAAGGACCCATACCTCGAAAGAATACATCGGAAAAGGGCTCGGCCGAGTGGATTGCGTTGCCCTTCTCAATGCGACCATCAAACGAGACAACCGGGAGGGCCTGTCCGTCTTCCTCCCCCGGTGGATCGATGGATGTGATTTTCAGCACCATGTAGCAGTATCGGAAGAAGCCTGGCAAGTCGAGAGCCATGCGAGGCATCGGCACTGCCACCGGGTAGATTTCAGCCATCTCGAGCTCACCTCGGTGCATATCTCTCAAGTGGTTGTATTCGCCATAGTCCCAGAGATCCACAAAGCAAAAGGTCTACGCATCACTTTCACAGTCAGCCTGTGCTACGATAATATGGATGACTTCAAGGAAACACTTGGTTACAGACCCGTTGCCATCTGCCAGTTACTCCATAAGGGTCCCTTGCTTCAAAGGATGAGGAGTCGAAATACGTTGGGACGAAGCGAATGCTGTTCGACCACGCCCCGTGGAAGGGCGCATCCCACGAGCCGTTGGGCGTTTGCCGCCATTCTGTCGGGTAAGTTGAACCAAGGCTGATGATAATGGCCTCGAGCATCTCCCAATCGACGAACCCCGACCCGTCGAGGAGAAAGGGGCCAAATTTCGTTGCCGAGTTATAGCGACGCATATCATAGACCTTTGAGCAGGCTAAGGGGTATGTCCGCGCCGATCTTATCCCCATCGAGTTGAATATCGGCCTCCCGCACAGCACGTGCAATTTTGCGCTTTGTTGCTTCATGATATGGGAAGGATCGGGGTCTCGAGTGGGTGTGTCGAGAAAGGACAAGACGGTCTCATCACGGACTCGATCAAAGAGAGAAGATTGCTGCATGAAATTGGTAATAGAGGGGTCCAACTTGAAGAGACGCTCCAAGTGGTCCAGATTGCGCGATGCAGCCTGTCGCCGGTCGCTGGGGCCAGGGTTGTCGTTGTCCGTGTCATCGGACGTGGCGTTTCGAAGGAGGCTGGTGATGAGATTATAGACGAAGAGAAGGTCGAGCTTTAAAGTTAACACGGATGCTCGGTAGGTTGCGGGATGTGCCTACCTCTTGACCAGAGCTGTGTCGAAGACAGGCGATTTCGAAACGGGCGAGGTTCTTTATTTCAGTTTCCCAGTCCAAATTGAGCTCTCTGGGGACATCCTTGTGTAGATGAGCACATATACCAACCATGTCTTATACGAAAAAGAACTGACCAGATGGTGTAGATAGACATCACGATAGAAAGTCGGGTGATTTCTAAAAGCAGCGCGCAGATACGAAGACACGCGAGGGATCTCGAGTACGTCGATTATGGGCAGCCACTTGAAGATGTGATGCAGGACCTCGATGGGCAACTGGGTCAGGATGATTCCACCATTGTACTTCGAAGGATCGGGCCGTGGCTCGTCGTGACAAATAGGCGTGTCGTCTCGGTGTGGACCGCCTCTATCGCCACCGCTCCCGCTGCCGCTATTGTTGCCGTTGCCGCCGTCGTCATCATCATCGCCGCAGAGGATGAACGCGAGGTCCATACGATTGACCATGTTGGTGTGGTTGTGGCCACAGGACGTTGCCTATAGCTGTAACGGGATTGAATGGGAGAAGGAAAAACAATAGTCAGGATGCGGGGAGAAAGGAGAAACAGAGACGACTCGGCAGCATAACTTACATGGAAGGAACGCGTGCCCATGCGCATTTGCTCCTGCCGCTGTTGCAGTGTTGCACAAACAACCCCGCATGCGGCAGGAGCCTTCATGACAAGGCCTCATCAGGGGTTCAGGCGGCGTGGTTGTGTGCACTCAAGTTGATCTGATCGGGAGTAGAGGAACAAATTGAATTTCTGAAAGGGTTGGTGATGCCAATAATTCATCAACATCAGGTTCTGGGGCTAATCGGTATAGTAGGTCTAGATCTCCAGCTTGGACTTCCCACTAATATCTCCAATCACCTCGACGGCCACGCGCACTACAAACAGAGGAATTAGCAAGAGGCCGAGGTTGAACAATGTGTCAATGTGGCATGGTGCTGGTTTATTTGATACACCGTCTATTTCCATCCACTCTAAGCAATGACTCGGTTCATTCGCATCGGGGTCCGATGGTGGTTCTTTTTATCCTTCATCTATCCGCAGGTGCCCCTTGTCCGTCCTCACTTCTGCTCGAGCACCGTGGGCCGCTTTTGTGTGACCCCTTGATCACGCACCAAGACGGGAACGATGCACAAACCATTGAGGTGGTGGCCTTTGACTTCCGTGTTCCCTCCATCTCATAGGCTGGTACTTTGAAACTCCATCTTGGCAAAAACGTTTCTTCTCATGTGAACACGACTGCATGGGTAGACTGGATGTTTTGAGACTGAGAATCAACCACAAGGACCTTCAAATAGCGGTGACTTGGCTTGGGCGATCCTACACCCTACGAGCAATGTACAGATGGGCACATACAAAAACCCTGAATGTCGTGCAGAAACAGGGCTCGAACGTCATCATGGCACACAAGGTCGCACGTGTGAGGCGGCCTTGCAACGCCGTTGGTTGGAAATTCTCGTGTGGCAGTCGGCCGATGTCGGGTGGAGATGCGAGTCGGGCGGCTGAGAAACCTGGGAGTCGTTATTCGCTCCTTCCATGTCTTTCTAGTGCAAGTGCGTGCGAGGGAAGGCGCCTCCTGTCACTGCCTGAACTTCTGAAGGTGAGGAAGGTCCCCTAACCCGCAGCGTTGCAACGCTCCTTCCCACGCGCCAAGGGCGGAAGGCCAAGCTGATGTCACGCGGGGAGCTAGAGGACCCCCAAATTTCCGCTGGTGGAGGGGCCGTTATTCTTCAGGTTGGAACAACGCGGATATGCCTGACAATCACTAAATATCTGCAACTTTTACCCAAAAATAATTTCTTTTCTGTTGTTTCTTTTTTGGTGATCGTCTTGGATTAGTGAGTGGCGGCTGCAGCTCGTTGTTGAACAAGGCCCAAAGTGGCAAAAGCCATTGCCTTGACCAAGGTTTCATCTCTGTTTGTTTGTTCGCGATTCGGTCCTGAACTCGACCGAACCTCAAACTCTTCTCGCCATCCATCCATGCCTTCTTCGACAGCTCAATAACCTCTCTGCTCCCCTCCGTCTCGCCTTTGATACGAGACGCGAGACGCGACGCCATTGTCAGCCTCGAACAACGAACCGACCGCAATCATGGCTTCTTCTCACAGCCGCAACAGCTCGTCCAACGATCACCGTCCGGCCCAACCGAGCGCTCTTCGACAAGCCTTCTCTGCTCGGCATGAGAGCTCCGACAATCGCAACGATGAGGGAACCGTCCCTTCGCCGCCCACCTCTCCCGGGCCAGCCTCGCGAGCTGCCATCTCCTACGCCTTCGCAAGCGAATCGACGCCGTTGATACAAGGCCAGCCAGACTCTTCGAACGCTCGCCGAAACAGCATCCACCCTGCTCACCCGGGCGTCTGTAGCCACGGCACATTTAGCCCGCGTCCATCGAGCCCGACCATCACCGCGCAGAGCATTGACGACGACGGTAGCGACACGGCCGGTTCTGGTACACACATACCCGTGCTCGACGATGCCATCACCACCATTGTGGGACACGACGATTGGAAAAGGTGGCTGAAGCACAGGATCAGAACGAAGAAGATGGGCCACAGCAGCGCGTTGGCTGAACAGGCTGGCTTTGAGGATACCACGGCCATGTGCGTATTATTCGATCATTCTCAATCACTCGCTAACCATGGTCCAGGTACTTGGCATACTATATCCCGGCCTTCAACTGGATGCGCCAGTACAAGCTGTCGTACCTCCGTGGCGACATTGTAGCTGCCATTACCATGGCTTCCTTTTACCTCCCAATGGCTCTCTCGCTCGCCTCCAACCTCGCCCACGTCCCCGCGATCCATGGCCTCTACGCCTTTGCCTTCAATCCTCTGGTGTATGCCTTCCTCGGTTCGTGTCCGCAGATGGTAGTTGGACCCGAGGCCGCCGGCTCTCTGCTCGTCGGTACGGTCATCAAGGGAAGCGTAGACTCTGGCAAGGACAAAGAAACAAACGACTTGATGCATGCGCAGCTGTGCGGCGTCATCACGGGCCTGGCGGGAGCGACGGTTCTTGTCGCCGGACTTTCGAGGCTCGGATTCTTGGATAGCGTGCTCAGCCGTCCGTTTTTGCGCGGATTCATCAGTGCCATTGGTTTTGTCATTGCCGTCGACCAGTTGATTCCTGAGCTTGGTCTCAGTGACCTGGCAAGTGAGACGGGTGCCAGCCATGCCAGCCCCATCGAGAAGATTGAGTTTATGATTCGAAATCTGAGCGATGCCCACGCCCTGACATTTGCTATTGCCGGAATCAGCTTCTCTGTCATCATGATTTGCCGGTAAATACCCTCTGGAACCGAATTGGAGTTGAAGCTGACTGGTCACAGTGAATTGAAGAAGAGGCTGCAACCCAGGTTTCCAGGAGTAGCCTATGTGCCCGATCGGTTCCTTGTGGTCGTCATCTCGGCCATTCTTTGCTGGCGTCTGGATTGGGAGAGCCAAGGAGTCGAGATCCTGGGTGAGGTCAAGGCTGCTAACGGAAACCTTTTCGCCGTGCATTGGCCGTTCAATCTCCATGACATGCCGCATATTCGAACTGCCATGTCAACGTCGTTCTTGATCGCCATGTTGGGCTTCTTCGAGTCATCCGTTGCCGCGAAGAGTCTTGGAAGCAGTGAATCGATCCAGGGCATCCAGCTGAGCGCTAACCGTGAACTGATTGCGCTGGGAGTCGCGAACCTGGTTGGCGGATGCTTCATGAGCGTGCCTGCTTTTGGCGGCTATGGCAGAAGCAAGGTCAACAAGAGCACTGGAGGAAAAAGCCCAATGAGCTCCATTTTCCTCAGCCTCATCGCCCTGTTTTCCATCTTGTTTCTCTTGCCCTACTTTTACTACCTTCCGGTGAGTCTGGTCTCTCAAGTTTGCGAGTGCCCGCTGACCTTGTAGAAACCTGTTTTGTCTGCCATGATTTCCGTCGTGGCTTGGTCGCTGATCGAGGAGGCGCCCCACGACATTGGCTTCTTCCTGCGCATTCGCGGCTGGAGCGAGCTGGGTCTCATGGCCATGATTTTCTTGGCCACCATGTTCTACTCGTTGACTCTAGGAATGGCGTTGGGTATTGGTCTTTCGATCCTGCTCGTCATCAAGCACAGCACTCGACCGAGAATCCAGATCCTTGGTCGCATCCCCGGAACCAATCGCTTCGAAAACGCCGAGTCGGACAACAGCAGCCTCGAGTTTGTCGAAGGGTGTCTTATCGTCAAGATTCCCGAGCCTCTCACCTTTGCCAACACGGGTGAACTAAAGTCTCGCCTGCGCCGCCTGGAGCTGTACGGCACGTCGAAAGCGCACCCAGCGTTGCCACGTCTTCGTCCTCACGATTCAAATCGCAACGTCATCTTTGACATTCACGGTGTGATATCCATGGACGGCTCGGGCACGCAGGTTCTGGAGGAGATTGTACGCAACTACCACGACCGCGGGGTGCGTGTTTTCTTCTCAAGAGGGCCGACTCGGCGAGACCACCCAGTTTGGCGCCTGATGGTCAGCAGCGGCATCGTGGAACTCGCGGGTGGGCCGTCTCACTTTGTGAACGACGTCGAAGAGGCGCTGCGACTGACGGAGTACGAGGAGAGCATCAGCGGAGAGCCCAGTCGGTATCGAGAAGCCTAGTAAGCCTGGATCGGTCAATCCTGGGGAAACATACATCGGGTCAATACATAAAATTGGGTAAATTGAAGGACGGAATAGAGGGGGAAGTACTCGTTGTATTTAGGGATCCGCATGAGGGCATAGTAAAAGACACGGGCGGCGACATTCGTTATCAGGCATGATAGCGGCTGAGAGATAAGACATTGCCAAGACACTTACAAGGAGATAGCGATTATTGAGTAGATTGGTTCAGAACAGGCTTGCATGATGCTCTTTCTTTCAGCTCTGATGAGGCTGGGAGTCTTATCTGGACGGAAGAGGGGGGACTGATAACTAACCTGGGTGGCTGAAAGCTGAACTCGCCCTGTGAAGCTAACGATGGAGGGCGGAACTGACGCATGTCTAGTAAACTACTAATGCATGCACAAGCGGCCTGTTGGTTCGTCAGCGGATGGGGAAAAGTCGGCGCAATTCGGTCGAGTGGTTGGCGATGGAGACAAGAAGCGCTGCTGGGAGAGGTGATTGTGACGGGACAAAAGCGGCGAGGTGGGAGGAGGGCTCGTGTCGGTTTGAAACGAGGGAGAGGTGCCTCGACGACCATCGTGTTCCCGTTTTGAGTCTTCTTGGCAGCCTTGGTATTTCCCCTCAGATTGCCTTTGCAACCTGGCCATCCAAGGTTGAAACTTTCGAGTCAATCGAACGGGACCACCGGCACGGTAGAAGACGGGTAATTGCTTGACGGGAGGAGGCCGAGTATTCGGCGAAGATTTGCTGTAGGCAGTCCCTGCCGTCCATACAATAGCCAGGGAAACGAAAGTCGAAGCTGAAAGTAAAGTCTCCAGTCGGTGTCATTCTCGCGTCGTCGCTTTACCCCGGGAACACTGCCAAGTAATTGCGTTATTACCATGGACAAATCCAGATGCCACGTCTGACTTTGATTGAAACCCTTGGTAGGGCTGGAAACGAGACACACAGACATCGTCCCTTATTATTGTCAATTCAATTATGCGATTTTACGTGTCAATACGCCTTGGGGTTAGTCTAGTAAGAAATGTTGAATTGAAACATCGGTCGCTATGGACCGCCGTACCTGTCAAGCGGCGAGTACAAAACACGAAGTCTGTTGGAGGCAGGTACTACCCACAGCGGGTTAAAAGGCAGTCCGTCCTGGACTGTACATAGTACGAGGAAAATCAAGCATCCTTCATCCCACATTTTCAAGTCTTCACAACAAACTTCTTTGCAAACCTTAGCTCCTCACGATGTCGCCTGCAGAAGCGCTCCTTCGCCATCAATCCTCGCTCGAAGGGATTATCGATTTCTCCGCACAGCCTCCCTTGACTCCGGCTGAACGCCTCTCAGCTGGTCGCCGATTCAATCAGCTGGTGAACCATTTCGACGCTCCTAATGCCAGCTTTAAGGATTACGATCGAGTGAAACTTGTCCGGCTCACATACGAGTATTCATGTTCTGAGGAGTCCAAGGGATGCTTCTTGCGTGCATTCTTTGAGACCGCAGGCCTTCCAATTGATGCAGATCAGGAGGACATCGACCTGAC